>JAVXUM010173891.1:0-11762 GCA_035590655.1 Pouteria glomerata
TTTATGAGTTAGACAAAAATCATTTTGGAAGAAAAAAAAAAATATATATATATATATGTATAACGAATATATAGATAATTTAGTTGTGGTTATGGGATGGCCCACCCAAATGCATGCGTGTCTCACTTCATTTGGATAGAATTCGAAATGTGTGGCACTAATACTACCATGTGTTATCCTAACTGAATAGTTATTGAACTCGCAATCATTCTTTAGTTTGTCCCGAAATTACTGAAGCAAAAACTACCTTGATTTTGACCTAGCTATTCATGGGTAAGGTTGACGATATTTAATTATAATATTAAGGATTTGGAAAATGACAGTTTTACTTAAAATTCATGTATATATGAATTTTGGTTGTGTTTGTTTGACGGAGAGCAAGCACGAATTTAGTGCACAATCCATGAGTCTCACATTTGTCCAGTGTTTGTCTGCATTATAGGTTATTGGATGAACCATCTGTGGGTCTCATGGATGGGACACTTTCTCCTTAAAATTGTCGGATATCGACTCCCGTGTAGGAAATGATATTAATAATATCTCATCTTTAGATTTGTTTTTCATCAAGATGTAAAAATTCAAAATTGTTCTTTATCATATCACATATCATATCATATCTTTTATCTCACTTTATATTCCACCAACTAAATACAAAAAAAAAAAATTCTACATAAAAAATAATTCCACATATTATATTCAATCTCATATATTATCTCATGATATTACTTATCTCCTATCATCTAATCTCTCAAAACAAACACAACCTTAGTGTAATAACGACACGCTACATTAGTTTATAAGATTTATCCAAGTGTATAATGTTTACCTTTTTAATGGAGTGAGAAAAAAATTTTGTTTCTATTAACTATTTAATTTTTTTCTTTGAGATGTACTATTTTCTCTTAAAAAAAAATTATCTCATATATTTATTAGGATGATGTGACAGTAATATATATATATATATATAGAACAAAATGTATTTTAATTAACTTATATTTTAAAAAGGATAAGCTTGTACATATGCTGTACACTTTTGGTAAAAAAAAAATTTATTTCGGTAAAATAGTGTTACTATTTTTGCTTTCTTGCTATCAAGACTGTCCTAACTATCACGATAAACTTAACTACAATAATTGATGGTCATTAATTATATTTTGAGGCTATGAAAGAATATATATATATATTTATATATGCTTGTGATATAAACGGGCATGGTACTAATATTAATTTGTGAGGCTGTCTTTGCTGTGATTGTGTGTGAGGCTCGGACGTTGTCGTATTTTAAGATTTTTTTTTTTTTTAATATTGAATATTTGCAATTAAGATAGAATAAATTAAATTTATTAATTTTCAAATAGCCACAATTAAAGTAAACTGAGTTGAGTTGATTAATCCAATTAGTGTGCAGGTGTTGGAGGAGGGTTTATTTGATGTTCTCCGTTTATTTACAGGCGAATCTCTCTCACTCTACTTCAATAAAGTAAATTCTTCCAAGATTTTTAGCCACTTCTCCACTATTTAAATAATCATATATTAATGAAGTTCCCTTAATATACTCTCTTGATGTTGGGGAATATATATATATATATATCAAAGTAGCTAGATAACAAAGGTGTAGTTATTTTCAGTGATGGTTGGCTACAAATAATAAAAGTTAATTAACCCATTTTCTTTAGGCTAGTTTGGGATTTTCCCAATCAATATTTTTAACGAACTGATTATTAATGCTCTACGTTAAATCAAATTTGTTATTGAACAATCATTTCAAATTAGTTAATGTTTTGGAGACAACACCGATACAGTTTTTACAAAAATACCCACAACTTTCCATACGAGAGTCAAAACAATGTGTTAGTTTTAGAATTTGCAAATTAGACAAATAGACATTTCCAACCATATAGAAATCAATAAAGGGTTGAGAGTTTTTTTTCAAAAAAAAAAAAAAAAAAGAAATGGTAACAGCTCAAATTTACAACCCAAAAAAAAAAAAAAATGCATTGCAGTCATTTTAACTCGGTGCATTTCTTGGTAACTTGGTTAGAGATTTTGGATGTAAATATAAATATAGGAAAATAATTTTAATACAAGGACCTATATCAGAAAGATATAATTGTGACATTTTCATAATAAAAGTATATTTCAGTGGACTCTTTTATTTTAGGTGATTGATCTCAAAAAAAAAATCTAAAATTTGAGTGAACACCCCCACTTAATTTAACAGATTCCTACAAGAAATGAACAAATATAAAAAACTGCATCATATATCGATCAAAAAGAAACCTTATAATCGCAGGCAGAGGTGACATTCTGAGCTTGGATTAATAGAGACAAATTACACGTGCTATAGGCCGATACTTTTGCCTTGAAGATCTTCAAGACTTTGGCTTCGCCGTGCAAGGTTGTAGAGGTGGTGAAATTCAACTGCCCAGAAGCATAATCGGCCCAGAAATGGACATTTGGGATCAACTTCTCGGCCATAACTACAGCAGTCGTGTTTATGTCGCGCTTCCCACGAGCCGGAATTGTGTTTTCTAGGACCGGAGCTTCGGCCACCAGATCGCCGCGATAAGTCACGTGACTGGTGCTGTTTTCGTGCTTGAAGCTCCCATAGTTGCGATTACAAATTGTGAGCTGAATGCCCAATGACAGGTTTAGATGGAATGGAAGTGGCACCAACTTAATGTACTCGAGGGTCACTTCTCGAGTGATGACTTTCGGATCTCTAGGCTTTATGATGGTGAAAAACAGAATTACTGCAACCACTATAACAGTGATCAAGATGATTGCGCTCACACAGCAGCAAATTTTCAGGGCTCTCTTAGACTTCATTTCTTGGGATCGGGGTTTGCTTTTGGGTCTCCTTTTTCATACAGGGAGGAAAAATAGGTTAAGAAAAGGCCAACGTGGAGATTATAACAAGATGATGATACAGTCATCACATTGATAAAGAGAATGAAAATTATAGCTTAGTGTATATTTGGAGATCTCCTTCTTGTTGTTTTCTTGTTTTACTTTGGCGATATCGGAGATGAAAGCAATGGAAGGATTTTTAATTGCATTAGTAGCTTGAAGCCGGTTATTTTAATGTTGATGAGATCTGCTTTCTTGTTTTTGTGGTAAGCAGCAATGCTCTTTTCTGTTGTCACCTTGTGAAGGTTATTTGGCCAGTATTTTATTTATTTTTTTTTTTTTTAACTCAGAACCCTAGTCGATTTAATGCTAGGCTCAATGAATTGCATAATTGATCGGCAAATCGAAAATATGTACGTTTCTCCTCACATATATTTTGTTTGATTCAGGAATTGAACGGTGATTTTCGTAAAAAAATACTTACGAGTCACTCGAGTTAAATTTAATATCAGACATATATGCATATATGGTATGTAAAAATAATAAGTATACTGAATTAGAAAATTATATATATATTTATGATATATATTCATGTATATATATTTTATTAGAAAGTTCATCTAACCCATGCATCTACTCTAGTCATTTATGATAGTGTAGTGCAATGAAAAATTAAATTTGTATGCATCTCCAAATGCCTTTTTGGATGTTTGAATTAATGTTGGTGATATAATTTTCAAGTAGCTAGTGATATTTTAGTGACCATTTATGTAACACCTCTTTTTAGCTGTATATACATATACCTCAAACATTCTTCATTTAGACAACATGCAAGAAGTGAAAACAGTTATTTTTAAGACTAATTGCCTTTGTAACCAAGTATTGCTTAAAGGTAAAAATAACTTATATTTAAAAAGTTTGAAAACTATTTGCTTACCTGTGGTTATGTTTGACTAAGGGATGTAAGAAGGGGAATGGATTGGATTGAATTTTTTCATTTTTCTATTTTTTATTAAATATTGTATCATGTTAAATTATATTTCACGTATGTTGATCATTATATACTCCATCAAGCGAACACCTAAAAAAAATAACACAACTACCAAAAAAAAAAAAAAATAATAATCTCATGTTAATATGTAAAAATCCTACTTATTCATCATTTTCCATCACCTCATCAAATATTCCACACATATTGCCAATTAAAGTGCTAATTGGTATATCTATTTTAAATCTATTTTTTATTTTTTTAAAAAAAGAAAATAGCTTTAAAGGTATTTGATTATTTGTATTTTTAAAATCTGTTTTAGAAAATAAAAAATATATTTACACATGATATACAAAATAGAAAATAGTTATTTTGAATGTTTTTAACCCAAAATAAGAAAAATCTGAAAATACGAAAAATAAAAAATATCAAACTAAATGTGTTTTTTTATTTTTTTATTTTAAAATTTTCAAAACTTAAAATATATAAAATAGAGAATAAAAAAATAGAAAACAAAAATAAAAATGCAGACCAAAACAATAGTAAAATTTTCATTTCTAGTATTCCTTAATTTTGTGCTAAGCAAAACAAAAACGAGTATGCATTGTCTTTATAATCATTATGACCACACCCTTATCCAGTTTTATTAATTTGTTTCTCATTTTGTCATTTGTAGCCTCGATGATTGCCCACTTTCTGATATTAATTAATTCTGCCATGATGTTGATCTCGAGCATAAGAAATTTCTTCTGCATATATATACACACACATATATATACAAAGGATTGAGTTTAATTACTTGCAACCGGGTGGCCGGCCACTTGAGTACAGAAAGGTGGGGGAGCAATTCTCAAACTCCCATTATATATATATATATATGCACATTGAAAAGTTTTCATTCTAAAACTTACATCAATTTGATGAGTTTACATCACTTCTAGATCAGTAGGCTTGGCGTGGTCCTCCACAAATTTGGCCTTGGATTTAGCTGGTCGAGATGACGATCTTGTAGAGGGGGAAGACTTGGGGGAGGAAGCAGATGGCCTGACCGACTTAGGGGAGGAGGAAGTGTTTGACCTGACCGACTTTGGGGAGGAAGCAGTTGTTGGCCTGACCTTCTTACGCCTAGGTTTCTTTGGAATCTTGGGAGGGTCTGTGCTTGGTGCCACGTCTTTGAGCAACTCAGATGCTTGTTGTCTGTCCATGGATTCAGAGTTTGGTACTGTGATACAGCAATTATAAAAAGGGATCAAACCTTGTACCTGTGGCAAGCTAACGAGCAAAAGTCCCAATATATATATATATATATACACACTCACGTACACACAAACGATAGACAGTTTCAGTTGTAATTAGTAATCTCTTCTCTCTTTGCCCATTACGTTATTGATGGATATGAATTGGTTCAAGAAAAATATAATATGAATTAATTAAAAGAAAAAAAAATGGAAAAGAGATGGAATAAATTAACCTGATGACCATGGGGATATTGCAGCAATGGAACCTCTTGTTGATTCATCAATGTAACCAATTGAGGTTGCCGCGTAATCTGGTGCCGTTTTGAATTCATTCATCTACATTTAATTTCCATGCACCCAAATTAATTAAACAGACAATGGTGATTAATTAGCTAAAAGTTTTTAGAAACGAAGGACTCGAGGGAAACAGATTAAGAAAATGAGTAACGCTATGTTATCAGGAAAATTTAACAAAAAAAATATAATTAGAACGAGATGGACACTTCTTGGCCTATCATTAAAAAAAAAATAATAATTTAATTTAATTACATCATTACGACCATCATATCGTCCTTTTTGATCTAAAAATATTTTTCAAACATTAGAAAAAGCAGGAGAATACATACCCAACTAGGTGCACTACCAGAAGTGCTATCCCATCCAATATGTGCAACGTGTTTAACATCTGTTGGGCACCCAATTTCCAACTCAGGGTCCTTCACAACTACAAAAGACCACAAAATTTTTACCTTAGCCCAGGAGACCCAAAACCCATCACATGATAGAGGAAAATAAAGCTAAAACGCATGAGAGAGAGAGAGAGAGGCATTACCAAAGATTTGGGAGATGTACTTTAGTCCTTTATGGATGATTTTCGTTCCCATGGTGAAAACTAGCTACAATGCCTATTCAAGAGCTGCCCTCCCCCTCCTCCTCCTAATTTATGGAACAATTAATGGAGGAGGAAACACCACAGAAATGTGAAGATCCTTTTTTTCTGCTAGAAGGAAGCAAATATCTATGTAAAATGGGATTGGTGGTATCAAACCATGGAATACATAAACCATAATTAAAAGCCACAGTGCATAAAGGCATATGCATTTGGTGAAAATCTATAATTCATAAATATTGAAAGAAGAATTAGAAAAATAACGTGGGGGAAATTAACATTACCTTTTCACATAAAGGTTGAGGTGATACAAGTAGAAGCTTCTTTTCCTCTGCATTGCACCATCCCCATCTCCCTCTTGAACGATTATCGAGTGTATAAAACTTCAATTTGACACAAAAGAGATGAAGGAGATCTAGAGAATCCAATGAAGCCAACAAGAAAATTTGGGAGAGGATAGAGAGAATGATAGCGAGTTTCTCCAAATTGGGGTGCTCGGATATCATGAAAGTACTGTTTGATAAGGTAAATGATGTAATCCAATGATTGATCGACTTGATATCTTCCGATGATTCTGACGATGAGGAGGAGGAGGAGGAGAGTGAAAGACAAAAAGAAAAGATGGACAACCACTAAAAACTTTCAAATCAAAGGTCAGAGATTGGATTTGAAGGAGGGAGAGGATAGAGAAAGAAGTCAAATACATAATAATAACAATAATAGTAATATTAATTAAATTTTGATATTTGGGAGTGTTAATTCATTGGTGCCAAGGTATATTACTTTATGCGGTACATTTTTACTCTCTGTTTGAACGGGTAAAAGGCTTTCATCTTCCTCTATTTTTAGGGTACTATCTTGAAAATGATCAGAAGAGCTCCCTCAAATATAGGGGTAAATGAAAATCTATGCCAGGATAGTGTTGATAATATATATGGATTTATTTGTAACGTTTCAGATTAGACTCCCTCTTTCTTGGAGAATCTAAATCAGGGGCACTAGTGATTCCGGAGTTTATTAAAATTTAATGTCTATCTGCTTTTTATAGCAAAGCGGGAGTTGAGAAATTTCAGATGATGTAATTGTGAAAGCAGAAGGAAGAAATTTTGGCACCCAGCTCAATTTTGACCCCCCAAGAATTGTTAAATTATGTTTCTAATTATTATTATACACAAAATTCATGTTTGTAATCCTACGTGATTTTTGCTTTTCACAAACGACATGCTCTAATTTCAATTTTTTTACGATTGTCTTTTTGATGAAGGATTTATTGACAAAAAAATATAAAATTACTTTTCTAAATTTGTTTTTGGTGAAAAATAATGATGAAAAACTATGAATTGAAAATAAATAACATTTTTTTTTATCATTTTTATTTAAAATTAACAAAAATAGCTTTTAACATCTTTGATCATCTATCATAACTATAGCGTTTCTGTTTTCTTGACATAATAACTTAGTCGTTTTTCCCTTTTATCTATTTATTTATTTATTTTGGGTTGGCAATAATAATATACATAACTGTCATTTTAAATATATTTTTAGTTTTGGAAATAATATCGTTCTAAATATCTCAAACGAATTTCCTAAATTTAAATAAGTGTATTTTAATATTTACAATCACTCCCAAATGAATCAACTTCGAGATCGACATTGAGAAAATCGAGTTCTTCCTTGGGAAAATCCCACGCACCTAGTCGTTCCAGGGACATTCACTTGCATAGATGCAGAGTACGTATGTAAAGATTCATATATTGTGGGAATCAGGTTGGATGAGGATGTTGCTTGAAATCCACCGCTGCTAGAATTTTGCATTAATTTATAATAGAATTTATGGAAAATCTGCTGCTCCAGTTTTTCCCACAGCTCTTGCTGGTTTTAAATAAAAATGAATATTTTGAGATCATACATGCTTTATTTAAATTGTGAATCCACTTACAGAGAGAGAAAAATAAATACAAGATAAGAGAAGAGAACAGAATTAAACTCCAAAATAAATTTTTTCGTTTGATTTTGTTGAAATAAAGACATGAAAATGAGTATCGTAATAATATATTCATTTTCTCTTCCTGCTAATTCTTGCCACTTATTACACACGCGCATAAGACCAGTTTGACACCGAGACTTTTATTCAAAATCAAGCTTTTTGTTGAATTGAATATAAGTTAAATTACACTTACGCGTAATTTTTTTATTTTTTCTTTATGTTTTTCTCTCTCCTCTCTCTTATTTTCCATTTCCCCTCTTACCCTCCTCCCCCAATTTTGTACTTGTATTTCAAATTTTTAGATATATAGTAATTATGACATTTGTATTTAGAGTTCTGGTTACATCAGGTAAGAGAAGTTAAAATGACATTTTGAAAAGTCAACACAGTGAGTCAGTAGTCTCTCAGAACAATTTCATAATCCCAGCTGCCTAAGAATTAGGTGGGGAGCCAAGTTATTCGGATTATGTAATTTTTTGGTCTGCCATGCATATCTCACGATCATTTTTGTGTCATCAATTGAATTCAAAAATTAAAAATCTATCGAAGGCAATGCTGTTAATAGCAGGGGAGTGACAATTAGCTGTATAACAAATGATTCCATTAGAGCATCATTTCAAAGAAAGAGTCTTTTGTCAGAGATCTTACATGGTTGTCCCCAAAAAAAAAAAAAAAAATTAGAGATCTTACATGCTGTATTATTATTATTATTATTTTATTTTTACCTTCTTTCCACCATTTTTTCCTAATAACAGAGGAAAAGAAAGCAGTTGACAACGCAAACTAGCACTGAATAATAAGAAGTTTCTCCTACAATTCCAGTTAATGGAGATAGTTATCTATTTCCCTTTGTTGGATTCCTAGGTGGATAAGGAAAGGGGAGGAAAAGGAAGGAAAGAAAGAAGAAAATTATTTCCCTTCTCGCTTCTCTTTCACTTTTTTTTTTTTTTTGTCTTCTCAAAATTCCTCTCTTTGATTTTCAAATAAGGGGGTCTTCCCTTTATTTTCTTTGCAAAACTACATAAGAGGAAAATAACCATTTTCCCCACACTTCCCCACTCACCTCCTTCCCCGTTTTCTTCCGTCCTCTACCACTTCCACAAGTACCAAACATGGCAATAGAAACCCATTCAGAAAATAATATTTCACGATTTCAGGTCAAATTCCTTAGAATCCTCAGTCTCTCCCTGTATCTATGAGTTCATAGATAAGTTTACCAATCCTACAATGCTATAACAATAGGTTTACCAATCCTACAAGCCTATTGTAAATTATAGTTCTAGTTCAAATCTCACGCAACCATGATAGTTCCCCAAAATTCAGTTTATCAATTAGAATAGCAGTGTATTAAACAAAAAATAACCAAAATTGCATATATGGAAAACCTCAATGGTACCATTGCATTTCAGGATTCATCACAAACACTTGGTATCCTACCTGTGCACTATAAGATCACAGAATTTAGTTCAAATTCAAAACCTTTTTCAGTAGATAAATCTTATTGAGTAAAATTGAATCATTCATCAAACCACCAACAAGTTGAAACTACTCCCTGACCTGTTCTGCTGCTGTCCTGTTCTACACAGTTCAATTAGTAAGATATCTTTACCTTTAATCAGAGAAGAACAAGCCACTGCCTTTGATCTCACTGCCAACTGGAAGGCCAGTACATGTGAATTCCATAACCTGTCTTCCAATTATCCAAGTAAACAACTTTCTTCACAGCCCAAAACGAAACAAACAGAGCTATAATCATAATCACCCGCTGAACATTCGCATTCCTCACCTTCACAAGAAGATGAGTCAAAAATGCCAATAACAATCCAACAATGGTGTACAGAAACCCAACTGTAAATCCCTCTGCTCCGAGCTGCATTCCCGACCCCTGATAGAAGAAAGTGAACTTGGATGGATCGTTCCGGTCCACCATAAACATGGGCATGTTTCGAATTATGTTGTGCATAGCCCCCGAAACGCTGAAGAAGTAGACAAACACCGCTCCAGCCAACCAAACATTGCGATCATGCAAAAGGGTATCCCCAGCAATCACCTTTTTCACCATAAATGGAGACAGAATCAACAATACCACAACCATCACAATAATCTGTGTCTTGGAAACAACTGGGGGTCGGTGAATGGGTCCTACGGTGAGTTTGGTCTTTGATTCGATGAATTCTGCCATGATTTCAGCCAGACGCGAGACGTCACCGGAACCCATTTGGTGCGTATCGTCCCTGAGATTGCGGGCGGTGTTGGGGACGAGGCGGATGTGGGGAAGGGCGTCGACGCCGAACAGCGAGAAGGAGGCCTGGGAGTCCCTGAACTCTATATCGCAGAAGAAGATCTTGTTACGAGAGGAGGGGTTGTCAGCATTGTTGGCGATGAAAGAGGAGGCAAGAAGGGCGAACTCGGAGCGGAGGGGCTTGAGGCGGAGCTCGGGCTTGTCGTGGAGCAGGACGGCGTCGAAGAAGACCAGGAGGGAGAAAGGGCGGGGCGTTGTTCTTGAAGTGATGAGACGGGAGATGAGACGGTCAGAGAGGCGGATGACGCCGGAGTCGGAGTTTGATTGGAGGGCGACGAGTTCGGCGACGAGTTCAGAGTCGCCGTCGTCGGAGACGGTGGCCGAGGGAGTGACTAAAGCGATGAGAGTGAGAAGGGTTAGGATGAGAGAAAGATGGGTCGATCTAGCAGTTGCCAGAGAGATGGCCATTTTTGTCCTGTGATCTGAGGATGCGAAGACTAGGGTTGGATTAATGTTTTGGACGAGAGGAAATGACTCTGAGTAGACTTTTTATCCGGTCAAGGATTCTTCAGTTTCTACTGTGGAGAGGAGAAGCCGTGTTTGGTTTGCAAAATATAGTTTGTTCCAGTTCCCCACAGCCCAAGGAGGGCGGCATATATATGGGTTGATGAGCTTCGACAGCCCTTAGCCCATAACCCTTGGACCCGGCCTGCTTACAAACGCAAGGAAAATGTTCTCTTCGTGGCAAGAACATGCTTCGGCCGCTTTAGGATTGGGTAATCAATTTCTATAATGTTTTATCATTTATTATCCATAATATGAAAAAGGCATTTTCAAAATTAAACAATATCTTAACGAGTGTTTTGTTTAAAACGATAGGCCATAAAACTAAGCATACTCATGATAACTTAGAAAGTGTTTGAAAGAAAAAAAATTTAGCAAAAAATACAATAAATACACAGTTAATTTGATATAAAAGTGATATATATTAAAATTTAATTAAAAAAAATATAAAAAACTTTTAAAATTTAATAAAATTCATTAAAAATTAATTTACCAAACAAGCTTTATTCATGCAAATTTTGATGACAGCACATCATCACCCTAATTTATTTTAATATCAAGAATTCAAGTGGACTATTATGGTCTCCAAAAAAAAACTAAACAATTTTTGTGTCCCAAGTCACGTTTGGCTAATGCTAGTTAAATATTAGAATAATAAAATAAAATAAAAAATAAAAAAATATTAGAATAATAAAATTAAAATAAAATTAAAAAAATATTAGAATAATAAAATTAAAATAAAATTAAAAAAACAATCTGCCAAACCCGTTAGCAATTTAATCCATAATCTGAAAAGAAGATTAAAAATTTAGAGAAAAAAAAAAATTAAAATCATGTTTGTAACCAAACGAAGCTTAGCGATTTAAACCATAGCATAAATTTGTGATTTGTAAGGCCAATTGAGTGGGCAAAATAATTATATTATTCTCTGACAGCTGTGGGATTTGAACCCACGCCCTTTCGGACCAGAGCCTAAATCTGGCGCCTTAGACCACTCGGCCAAA
>JAVXUM010173937.1:0-11760 GCA_035590655.1 Pouteria glomerata
ACCTAACGCACAACCCTCCTCCTTTATCCGGGCTTGGGACCGGCTATCTTAAGGAAACCCTAACATAGGCGGAGTTTTAAGTCTAAATTATTATGCAAAAAAAAAAATAAATGAGTACATTTTATTATTTTAATATACAATAATATATTACTATATATATTAAAATAATATTTTGTTTATTAAACATAGCAAGTAAAGAATATCATATAATGCATTAAGAATTTTGTGACGTTGCCGCTTATGGCTTTGGGATTTAGAGAGAAAAATGTAAGGAAACATAAAAGTTGAAATATTTATTCTTATTTGAGTGCATTAGTAAAACAAAAATATATATATATAAAAATTGGTTCTTTAATTTAATTATTTTCAATTTTTTTAAAATTTTATATTTTTTTTTTCTTCTTCCAGTTTTTCACCACACGTTAAAAAAAAAAAAAAAAAAAAGGAATGCCTCTCTTTTCTTGAAGATCATGGATAATAAAAATAAATAAATAAATTTTCCTCCAAGCTGCCTCCAGTGGTGAGCTCTATAAGCACTCTCTTTTAGCAATCAATAAATGGAAATCCGAATAATGATAGAGACAGAAAATGTAACCATAGAGGATAAATTCATCCTTGAAACGTTGATAATATTTGATTTATCAATTCTACAAACAATCACCTAAGAAAACTGATAAGGTGGTGAATTAAAAACATTACAATTGCTGTCACCCCGTAGCAAGCAAATGATTCACCTGGCAGTATTTTTATTTTACAGCACTAAGAAGTGAGTCAACCAGCACAACCTCCTTGCAATTCAATTTCCGTCTACGTTCTAAGGTCTATACAGGCACTCTTTTGCCTCGGTATCTGTCGAAGAACTGCATATAGGAACAAGCAAATTCCAGATCAACGATTATATAATATGATACCTGAACATGCTGATCGAACGAATGTGCGAGAGGATATAGAGCCCATTTTGTCATAAAAGTAGAAATCTAATGAAGGGACTAACAAGAGTTTCTCAACCGTTAAACCATGCTATACTAGAGGACAGCATGATAGTGGCATCTACTTCTGCAGGATTTGTATCGTTTAGGGGAAAGCATGCACGATAGTTTTTGTATGAATATAGTTTAGTAAATGATATAAAAGTAAACGCTTTACAAAATAACAATACACTACATGGTATAAACAAGTATATATATATGTATGTGTGTATGTATTAATAAGTTAAAAAACAAAAACATTTCATTTCAGATACCCCCAGGGGGGGGGGGGAGACAATGACACCCTACACTCTAAAGTAGAAGTGGTAATAAAAGGGGTTAAAAGGATAATAGAAAAAAGGAAAAAAATATGTTGAACGAGAGTTTTTTAGTTTAATAATTACTTTAAAAAAATGATAAGGAGAATATGACAAAATAAAAAAAAATACATAAAAATGAAAATTAAACTATTTGAAAAGACAAAATGAGAAAAAAAGTAGTGATCTACCATGCTACGAGACAAAGAGAGTGCGTTCTTGTGCTTATTTTAGAAAGCATCGTGGATCAAAATTAGAGATAAAGATTTAAATTGCAATCATTCTTTTAACTATTAAATTTTTTGTGAAAAGTTACAATATATAAATATCAATTGCCTTGTTTGGTTCAATATAGCTCATTTTTAATTGATTTAGAATAGTAGAAAATATGTACATGTACTACAAATGTAAAAATAACAAAAACCAACTTATTAGGTAAAAGAATGTATAAAGTTTGGATCGAGATTCAACTATCTCATAAGGTTCCACAATAAAATCATAAGATCCTACCTCCTATGATTTTTTTTTTAATAAAATCCAAATCGATTTGGCTAAAATGGATCGTAAAATCATAGGATCATAAGATTCGGAACGAAATTTTAACAATTATAAAAAATAAGTAGTTATTTTGTGTCCACACCATGTTGTATACCAACTTCTTTCATAAATGTTATATCAATGTGTTTGTGCCGTGTCGCATACATACTTCTTGTTGCAAAGTAGCATCAATGTGTTCACGTCATGTTATGTCCATATTCCTTAGATCATAGTGCAAAACAATTTTCTGCTTCTTGTAACCCACTTATAAAGATCAAATTAATTAATTCAAAGATAATTCAAAGGTAGCAAAACCCCTTCCAGTTTCCAGTTGTCCATGGCTAGATGTGAGCATCGATTTTGTGTGTTAGGACCTCCAAGGATCCCCAAGAAGCATGACTTAATCTTTTTTTATGGTGGACTGTTTTTCTAAGATGAGTAACTTCATGCCTTGAAGCAAGACTTCTAATGCATCTAAAGTTGCTCCATTGTACTTGATGAGATTGTCAAGTTATACAACCTCCCTAAGACTTTGTGTTTGATGATCAAGATGTTCATTTTACTGGCCATTTCTAGTGAACCCTACGGTCCTTGGTTGATGCTGTGATCAAATTCTCTATTGCATACCATCCTAGACTGATGGGAAAATTGAGGTTATCAATCGAAGCCTTAGAAATCTGTTGAGGTGCCTAATCCAGGAAAATCTTAGGAATTGGGATTTGATCCTCCCCACCAAAGTTGTTAAAATCAAGATTTTACTTAAAATCGGTTGAGGCCTTAAAAATTGAATCACAAAATCGTAAGATTTTATCAAATACCTATAAAATAAAAATATAATCTATTATGGTACAATTTTTTGTTTAGAACTTTCAGTTTTTTTGATAAGTTAATAATTTTATCAATAAGAGAAGAGAAAAGACATGTATCAAGAAAATGGCATACACAAAAACTTACTCATATTAACAAAATGAATCCTCAACAAAGTTTACAAAAGATTTTATATCCAGTTCTGTACTCCATTTACCTAACTATATAATTGAAACCGTTAAAATGTTTGGTATGATTTATACAATTGACATTAAAATATTGACTTCATTTTATTTTAATTTTTTATTTGAGTATATTTGTAACATTTTGTCATACATTTCTTGGTTTGCATCCTAACTATTACATTTAATTTATGGTAGTCAATTTGGTGCAACAACGCACATATCCTCAATTAGTGTAGTATATTAAATAATAGCGTTATAAAATAAAAAAAAAATAACAAGTGAAATAGTTGTGGGATATTACTTGAAAAAAAACATAAAAATCTATTTTATTTGGCAAAATTACACAAAAATCACTTAATTTTTAAAATCGGTAAAATTACCTATAAAATCGAGATTTTACCGATTTTACATCTCAAAATCGAAATTTTACCCATTTTGTCCCTTAAGATTTTACATAAAATCGAACAAATTTTTCCACTCTAAAGTCGTAAGATTTTAAGATTTAAATCGAGATTTTAACAACATTGCTCCCCACTATTCAACTAGCCTATAATAGCTCAATGGATAAGTCTTGAGGTATGAGTTCATTTAAGGTTGTGCATGGATATAGCCCTTGGAAGCCATTAGACCTTATTCCCATGTCTCCCCAATACTTGTGTATTTATGATTGTCGAAGTATTTGCTCAACACTTGCATGATTTGCATCTTGAGATCAACAACCAATTAGAAACTTGTAATGCCTCTCATAAAAT
Organism: Pouteria glomerata; assembly: GCA_035590655.1. Lineage (NCBI taxonomy): Eukaryota > Viridiplantae > Streptophyta > Magnoliopsida > Ericales > Sapotaceae > Pouteria > Pouteria glomerata. The sequence continues at coordinate 3,567 of JAVXUM010173937.1, forward strand.
CCTTACTGATGGCCATAAGCGGCATGTGAAATTTAAAGTTGGGGATTTTGTGATGATTTAAACTCGATTGAAACGGCGTCACTCTGGCACCACTTCCAAATTGTTGCAACCTTGGAGTGTTGGATCATTTAAAATTTTAAAGCAAGCTGGTCTAATGCTTATGTCATTGATAAGCCCCCTTGAGTTTGGTTTTAATGCCACCTTAATATTGAGAACTTTGTTGTTTTCTCTGGCCACTACATTCTCCTAGTTGATCCATTTTTCCCCTTCTGACCTTTCTGATGATGACCCTCCTATTTCCCATACATCACTACCTTCTAAGCCAGCACATACAGATAGATTAATACTATCATAGGTGATCAGATTGTTTTCACCAAGTAGCTCATACACCACCGCCTTTTAAGCCAACACATACAAATAGATTAATACTATCCTAGGTAACCAGATTAATTTCATCAAGTAGGAGATGGTTCAGCGTTACTTGGTTCACTAGGTTGAACGACTAGAGACTTCACTTGGATCTCCCACCTACACTACATAAGCTTAATCCTGATTTGTTGAGTTCTACCAGAGTTGACATGATCTCTTACCAAGCTTAAGTTCTTCCCATCCAGAGAGAGATGGTGGAGAAATCACCTTTACACCTCCTGTCATCCATGTCTATCAACGACAGATGGTGGAGACACCACCTTTACACCTCCTGTCATGCACGTCTATCAACGTCGCAAGAAGGTTGCACAGGCACTCAGTTCGTGGTTAGGAGATTGGTTGCTATAGCACATATTTGCCACCTGATAGGGTCGATTTCTTCCACCGTGAGAGAATCGAACGGTTGTCAGAATTATCGTAGAAAGATACATTGCATTTTTATTTATATGTGTTTTTATTTGTGTGGATTTGTAGTTATTCTAAGAGTAATGGTCTCTTAGTTTGTTCAAGATGACTCCTAGTCTACTTAATTTTGCGTATACAAAGGCTTGGTTAATTATTGTTTTGTTATGATTGAATATTTGGATAAAAGAATAGCTTGAGAGTTGTTTTCTTTTCTCCCCCTTGTGTTATACTCTCTCGGTAGATATTTCTTCTCTCCCTTGACTATTGTATCCTCTTCTTGACTTAATATCTTTTCTGGATTTACACCAAAAGGAATCGTGTCATCAAAATCATTCATAAATGAGTGCAATCAAGGTAATGTCACATGTCAGATACTATGCCATGTCAAGTTATTAGTAATCCCACTTTTTAAGAAGGTCAGCAAGGCTTATTCCCCCAAGCTAACGTTTCAAAACACCACGATCCCCAACATCTGAGTCTTTAACTTTGAGGTGCTTATCTCACTCCTTTTCCACTTCATGTTTGAGGCAAGAATTCCCCACTGAGAACTAGCAATCACATTTACAACTTAAGATACAGCTCTTGCAATCTTTTCTTTTTTTTTTTTCTTTTTTTTTTAATAAATAAAAATTTATTGATAATAGGCATTACAGGAATGCTAGCCGTCACAAAATATCAATCTACCTATAAAGACAAGGTTTAAATGTGATCCTATCTGGTTCTATACTCCCCACTCCTAGCTGTACAAAGTAGACAAAAATAAGCTTTTTAGCTTGTATAGAAGTAACTCTATTCCTTGAAAAATTCTTCTATTTATCTTTTCTCAAAATGAAAAAATGTGTCACTCGCCAAAATTTCCTCCCTCTAGCCTGGTTTGAATCCCCACCAAGAAGTCAAACACTTAGAAATAGCTATTGACATTACCCATTGGACTCCATTGTTGGATTAAAAGAGCTAGCCCCTTGTCCACACACAATGCAAGAATAGGTGCTCAATTGTCCCCCCAACCCCCAACCTTTGTGCACAAACAACATCTACCAATATGTAGCCTCTCTTCCAAAGATCATCCATCCATTAATTTCTGTAGAAAGTGAGTCAATATTATTATACTTGTCAATAGAGGCTCATGCACCAGGTTCACTTGCACACAACACCTCTCTTCATTTAGTGCTTTTAAAGATCCAAAGCAACTTGCAGAAACAAATTGCCCCCGAAAGAATATCTACGATTTGTACGTAATATGAAAATTTTGGAGTTATGGTCTGTGTCAAGTTATCTGTTCTCAAGATATAAGCAAGAATTGCAAGATAAACATACCGATCTAACAAATGGCCGCTGGAACACCCAACCAAGAACAGGTATCCTCTGCAGAAAAACTGCCAGTGTTGGCCAAAAGCCACTGCACAAAACAACCCCATTAGCAACTCAGAAAAATATTTATTAGCAGAGAAATTAAATCATAGAAGGTAAATCTAATGCACCTGAAAAGAACAATGAACCCATATGCCTCCAAAGTCATTCCAAATAAAGGCCATCCTATAACAACCAAGAAGAAGCCCACACCAAAAGAAATTGTTCCCTGCTCAACCAGCACAAGACTCAAAGTGGTAAATAAAGATGGAAGATGAGTATACCCACTCTGTGTGTGTGTGCGCGCGCGCGGGCGCGTGAGAGAGAGAGAGAGAGAGAGAGCAAAACCTTGAAATTGCTCCGTTTCATGAAGAACTACATCGAGGACTTCAGTCCAATTGTTAATGTCACTCTTGAGACGAAGAGGATCTGATTCAGTACCACCAAAACAACACAATGTTAAGCACGTATCAAATCAATAATAACATAAATGGGAAAGACGTAATTATGGAAGAAGCTGAAAATGAAAGGATGACAAAAAGAAAGCTAAGAAACTTTAACTCACAATTCCCATAGCAAGTAAACCCTTGTCAAAGAAGAAAATGACGCCCAAGAACGAGAAAAATATGCCAAATCCTGTCAACCCTAGCCCAATCTCTGTTTCATCAGCCACAATGTTTCCAATTGATCAGAATTTTGATCAAATCCAAAATTGCAAAGCATAATGGAGAAGGAAATTCGTATTAACAGCATCTTAATACAAAAATGAAACCATATGTGCGCAACTCACTTCAAACCTAAGAAGAATACTAAGAATGGTATAATTCCTATACATCATAAGCAACCAAAATAACATAGATTTCCTTCCCCTCCAACAAAAGCAAGACCATAAGGGAGCATGAATTTTGTAGAACTGAAAGCCTTCATCTAACAAGATATGCAATTCCTTGATAAATTCAGCACGTGGATGAGGATGGCAAAAATCCAATCTAATCCTCCTCCAAAACAACCCCCCCCACCGGACACCCCAAAAAAAAATAAAAAAACTGATAGCATAGGGGTCGAACCAATTTGAAAGGTCAAGGTGTAGTATCCATCCAGTTTTGCACGCAGCTATGCAATTTTTGTTATTTGTGTCACCGACCCCGAGAGAGAGAGAGAGAGAGAGAGAGAGAGAGAGAGAGAGAGGGTATGCATATGTTTTCCATTGTCTCGAGAATATGGTAATAAATCATGGGAACGGCATGTTAATCTAATAAACGAAGAAGGCAGTGACCAACTACAATTGAAACCACATTACGCCGTCATTGATTGCCATAAGAAATGAACTCCACGATTCTCTTGACAAGCCTTATGGTCCTCACCGTCAAATTGAAACAAGCACAAGTGTGAAGTTTATATATATACATATCTGACTAGTTAACATTACTAGTCCAATGGTATGATGGACCAAAAAAATGATACAATACTATTTTGAATTTATAAAATTGGTGCAAACCAATTGACTAACTGTATCAAATCAAATGGAATACCGCAGATGAAACCAGGGGGCACTAATAAAGAAATTTCATGCAGTCACCGAGCAACTTTGACCATTTCGTCGATTCAGATGAGACAGTGCAATTGCAAAATTCCAACAAGTGAACTGCAAAGCAAAATAAATTAAAACAAATTAAATCAAATCAAATTTTCATTAACCCCGTTCAAATCCATCTACTAATTTCAGCCTAGCAGCTAGGCTTTGAAATTTGGATTGAGAACAGTCGGTTGAAATAAAAATCCATTGAAAGTACCTTTGTAAATCTGGACGAAAAGGAAGTGGATTTGTTCGACAGCAAAAATTACCACCAAACATGTTTACCACACCCACTGAAATCAAGTGAACTTGAACCTGCAAGACAATACATGTTAGAAGGATGGGCCAGGTTAGAGTTCCCGACCACAATCCCTCCGATGGTTAAGTTAGTATAGGCTAGAGAGTGAATCAAAAAACAAAATAACAAGAAAATGGGCAATAATGAGCATACCTGAATTAGTGGTTAAGTGTTATATTTATAGTATAGAGAATGTGAATAAAATAACATTACTTTAACTAAGGGAAATCATTACTTTTCTAATTTGGCTACTTGACTCGTGTGACAACTTACTTTTTATTTAATGTCCATCACGTAGCATTAAATACAGATAAGGCAAATATAAGACTTTGGTGTACCATTTAGACATTTGAAGTGTCCAAATATCACATCATTCTGCCACATGTATAATAAGGGACTAACTGAATGAAGGGTTCTAGTCATAAATGAACTAGAGGATTATAAATGAACTAAATTTATTCCAGCAAGTCTCATTACTCGTGAGATCCAATCTTAATGGTCGGGAACATGTAAAATTCCATCTCCTCCAACTCAACAAGTCTTACTTGAGAAACTGTCACATGTCACGGTGTATTTTGTACCAACAAGATTCAACAATCTTCAGAGCACTTATGAGATTAAACTTGCCTTGCGATCGAGAGACAACCTATAGCAGATCACGAACTTGATAAACGAACCTCAAAGGATTTGTGCATGTATATATGTGTATATATATATATAGGGGAATCTGTGAAAGTGTATGGAAGGTTAAGGATGGATTGAGAGAGAGAGAGAGAGAGAGAGAGAGAGAGAGAGAGACCAAGCATACAGGAAAGTGCGTTTGGGACACAGATTTTCAATTTTGCCTTCGCGGCAAAGGAATTAGTTGTCATTTGCTAAATGACGCTGTTCAGCTGATTGATAAAAGGAACGACTCGGAAATTCTAGTCCTAAACGGCCGAGTTGACCCAGTACAAGGCTCATGAGTAATGAAAAATAGCATTGCCATGTGCCACTTCGACTCTGGGCCTACTTCCTTGCCCAAAAAACTTGGGCCTATAGCTCCATCAGCAATTGAAGGTTTTCTTCTTCTTCTTCTCCTTGTTGAGGAAAACATAACCCATGCTTATTCATTTTGGAGGATAACGAAGAGTAAATTTTATTTTGATATTTTTTATTCTTCATTACATTAAGTTAGAAGAGGATAACAATTATACTCATCTTCTTATGGGGTAAATTGTTATTAGTGAGGGTGAATAACAAGAAGTAATTATCTTGTAGAATATTTTTTTTACATTCTTATAAAATTCTAAGTAACGTCCTTTTATAAATAATTATAATAAATATTATAAAATAATAATTTATGATGAAACTAACATTAATTAATTATTAAATTATTTTATCAAAATAATATTTAATAAATACTAATTTATTATAAAAATAATTTATTTTTTATTTTATTAAATTAATCCTATTGAAGTATTAATTTATGATTAAAATTATTTATTTTCTCAAATTAAAATTATTTTAATAAATAATAATTACTTATTAAAATGATTTATTTTATTAAATAAAAATTATTTCTCACAAATACAAATTTACTAGATTATGTATTGTATTAGTATATTTTATTATAATTAATAATTGATTTAAATAAACTAAATTAGTTATCTTATTAAATTATTTATCAAAATAAAATTAATTTTAACAAATAATAATTCATTGTCAAAATTAATTACTATTGAAATATTAATCTGTGATAAAAAAAATTTTATAATTAATTTTTTCAAATTTTATATTTTTTGTAGAATTCATTTTTTAAATTTTCTGTAATATCTTATGTTAAATTAATTTTTGTCAAAAAAATCCATGGATTATTATATGGGAATAATTTTTTGTCGTATTTCAAGCCAAATCACATCTTTTATCCTATTTTATTTTCTACCAACTAAATATCAAAAAAAAAATTCATATAAAAAATTAATCTTATATTATATCCAATCTCATATGTTATTCCGTAATATTACTTATACTATATTATTCAATTCTCCCGATCAAGCATACCTATAATGCTAAATTTTTTAGTTTTTTATTAATTTAATATATTTGTTCTTTATAATAAAAAATTAAAATATTAGTGGATAATTTTGATCGTTTAAAAAAAATCAATATATTAATAATCAAAAGCTGAACTTCTAACTACTCATGCCAAACGAAGCCTTAATTTATCTGGCCACTCATAATCACTCCTCTATCTCGAGGTGTATATTGGCAAAGAAGTCTCATAAAAATATTTTATCTTTCTACCAATTAATAAACTGTATCACTGTCATCTTTATTTATTAAAAATTCTAAATATGTGGTTATCGTGTTAGAGTCAATTGGTAAAATATTCAATTAACATTAGTTTATGATCATTAGTTTGAATATCCTAAGGCTGTGTTTGTTTTGAGGGATAGGATGATGAGATATGAGTTTGTTTTGAGGGATAGGATGATGAGATATGAGTAATACCAGAGGATTATATATGGGATTGGATATAGTATATGGGATTATTTTTTATGTAGAATTATTTTTTTTGTGTTTAGTTGATAGGATATAAACTGGAATAAAAGATGTGATTTGACATGTAATATGATAGAAAATAATTTTGAACTTTTAGATCTTGACAGAAAACAAATTCGAATGTGGGGTATTTTTAATACCACACTCTCGTGAGATTAGTTATTCGGCTGTTGGTGGGATTGTGAACCCAATCCGTGGGGCCCACGGACGTTTTATCCCTTCACCCAAAAATCAAACAAACACTTCATTGTAGTGGGGCTCACGAATTACTAATCCTATCCCGCATCGATATCCGGCTAATAAATACAGCCTAAGAGTCTCGTTGATTTTATATACCAATTGAGATGCATTTAAACTGAGTCAAATTTGCTGACTAGTGAAAGGTGCTCCCAAGTTCAACTCGTTGATCTTATTTGGTCAGCCAGATAAACAATTTAATCTGAGCCAATGGCAAATTGACTAAGACTAACGGTCACATCTGGAGCTGAACTGAACCGGCATGAATTAACCGAGTTCCAAATGAATCGATGATTCAAATCCCAGCTCTTAAAGTCAGTTTCAAATCAGATAGAAGATTGAGTACAATGTCTGATTAGGAGCCCTAAATGGGTGGCTGGAATTCTGAACGATGGTCTGAAAAAGGCTTTCCTTCTGTGAAAGAACTGCATATTTTTTTTGCTTAGCAACTCCATCAATTTCTAAGGCACCATGGACTCCGCTCAGGGACTGCAACTTCACTCCAGAGGTTAGTCTTAAATCTCTCATCACTGATATATATATTTGACTATCTCCTTCTTCATATGTGTTTTTTTTCCCCTTTTCTATCTTACACTCGAAGAAGGCAGAGGGCCAAAGTGTGTCAAGGATACATCTGCAGCAAATCAATTGCAAATTCCCAGAATAAAAAGTTACAGGTGGTGGCTGAGAGTTTCCCTCTACATCCTCTTTCTTTTAGCAGGCCAATCGGCAGCCACTCTCTTAGGAAGACTATACTACTACAAAGGCGGAAACAGCAAATGGATGGCAACATTTGTTCAGTCAGCAGGCTTCCCAGTCCTAATCCCCCTCTTATTCTTCTTCCCACACCACCACCACCACCCCACCGCCCATCTCCACCCTGGCTATCCCCTACCTCTTCTTCGGCCTCCTCTTGACAGGGGACAACTTGATGTACTCTTACAGACTCCTCTACCTCCCCGTCTCCACCTACTCCCTCCTCTGCACCACCCAACTGGCCTTTAACGCCCTCTTCTCCTTCTTCCTCAATTCACAAAAGTTCACCGCTCTAATCCTCAACTCCCTAGTCCTCCTCACCATCTCTGCCTCTCTTCTAGCAGTTCATTCGGACGCAGACAACACCACAAACATCTCCATATTGAAGTACACAATCGGCTTTCTCTGCACCCTCAGTGCCTCCGCCACGTATTCTCTGTACCTCTCCTAATCCAACTCTCTTTCCAAAAGATTGTCAAGAGAGAGACTTTCAGAGCGGTGCTTGACATGCAGATCTACCCATCGTTCGTCGCCACCTGTGGCTGCGTTGTTGGACTTTTCGCCAGCAGCGAGTGGAAGGGATTGAGGAGGGAGGTGAG
>JAVXUM010174045.1:0-11754 GCA_035590655.1 Pouteria glomerata
ATTATCCTCCTAAGTCTCTAGAACACATTAATCTTCATAAATTGGAGCAAAAACCCTAGCATTTTCAAGTAAAAATTTACTAAAATTCACTTTACAACACCTTAAACTCAATGGAACCAATTAGGGTTTTCAAACCCCTAAATATGAATTAATGTTCTCTAAATGGGTTTTAGGGTTTTATGAGACTTCAATATTGTCTTCTTTAAGCTAAGTTTAAGTTATAAGGAAGTTCTTTAGCTTAAAGCTCAAATTGAGTTCAAGATGCATCAAAAGTTCCAAACATATGCACTTAGGAAAATTTAAGATATTACACAACGAATATCAACAATCTCCGGCTCTGGATTCTTTGCTATTTACAGTTACCAAACCTTAGCTTCGAAGTTCTGCTAATCTTGGGTTAGTAAGGTACTTGTTATTTCTTTTTCCCCTTCTTTTTCTCTTTTCTTATGCGGTGGCTATGGGTGAGGAGTGAGTATTTTTACAACGTAAATCGTGTGGTCTCTGACCCTGTAGGATTCATAGGAAACCCTAGGCACATTAGGGGTGTAATCCATGAGTTGGTATTCCTATCTTATTCAATCTGTTTGGTTTGGGTTTTTTTCCATTTCAGATATAGCCGGTGTTAAGAGGATTAGCTCATCGAGTTTGTCAAGCACGGAGAGTTCCAATAACGACGATGGGCCTGTTCGCCCATTCGTGAGGAATCCGACCCCGGTTAGCACCAGTGATCGGATTGTCGATACTTTTAAGCCTGGGATTGAAAAGAAAATGAAGAAGGTTGTTAACAATGATAGTAGTGAGAAGGGGGGACTTTTGAGGCTGAGAACATTAGGTCTGTCATATCGGAGAAAAAGATTTCAGAGCTGATTTCTGAGTTCTAGTTCGCATCAGACCTCCACTACAGGCAACCAGGGGATAAAGATACTGCCTGTTCTTCTCAGGCCGGTGAGATTACGGTTTACGAAGTTGCCTTGCTAGGCGGTCTTCGATTCCCTTTGCCTAAGTTCGTTTGGGAGGTACTTGGCCATCTCTCCCTTGCCCTTGGTCAGATCGCTCCAAATAGTTGGCGTATATTGATCGGCAACGCTGTTTTCTGGAAAGCAGTGACCAGAGACGAAATGACAACCGACCTTTTCCTTTATTTTTACAAAGTCACCAAGAAGGGTTCAGGTTGGTCGTACTTTTCGGCGAGGAAACCACAATTCAATTTCGTGACTAACATGCCGACCTCCCATAAAGGCTGGAAGAAGAAATACTTCTTCATTCGTGGTAGTTCATGGGAATTCCAACCATGGGAAACCGACGAGGATAAGAAGGTTCAGGTCTCTCGTAAGTGGGGTTCACCCTCAAAACATGGTACGAGTTAATCCGATTCTTATTGTTCAGTTTTTCAATTTTACTTGGATTTTGGAACTCTAATTCTATTATCCCTCGTTTAGCCTGTGAGCAAACTTTCCTTACTCGGGCCCAGAAAGGGCTCCTGCCCCGAGCGAAAGAGCATATCATTCGAGAGACACAACTCCTCATCAGTGCTAATAACTTGGCCGATTATCTGCTTGGTCCCGACCCTTCACCAGAAGCTCTTGCCGCTGAACGTGAGCGGAGTGAGTTTGAACTTTATTGCCATTCTGAATTATGCTTGGTTGTTGTTTAACCATGTTATGTTTCATGCAGCTAACACTACATTTGAGGAAGCTGAAGGAGAAATGGCCTTTGATATGAATTATCTTAAGAATGTGGGCAAGAAGCAACAAAGGCAAGAAGTGGGAGATCAGCCCCTACCCCCAAAGAAAGTAAGGACAATAAAGTCTAAGAGGGTTAAGGAAGTCGGTGCTGCCGTTCCCTCATCTCTGGCGTCCGTTCCTTCCTCTTCTCCTACAGAGGGCCAAGTAGCGCTCGGTCGGGAAGAGCGCCAAGTGTAGCAGCCCGGGATCCATACCGCTAGTACGATATTGTCCGCTTTCGGGATCCACTCTTACGTGGACAACTGTGTGCACATAGCACCCGGACACTGCAGCCACCCGACCCGTCACGGTTTTGGTTTGGCGAGGGCGACCCCAGTGCTCCCCCAAAACGCGTCGCCCTGGTATCACTGCTGGGCCCCACCACCCATAGGACGATATTATCCCTGGCAAGCCCCACTTGCCCCTCAGGGTTTTGTTCATTCTCTCGTGTCTCCCACGGGTCCAGATGTGTCGTATTAGGGAGAGGTATCCCTACTCTTTATTAGGCGTGGTTTGTTCTCCTCTCCAACCGATGTGGGATCGTTACACCAAGACTCTCCTCCAGATGTACCCGTTATCCTTTTGGACAACACTTTGGAGATCCCACCTGTTTCTATCAGGAGAATAGCCTCTGGGTCGAGATCTGAGTCTAGCTCGTCCTCCAAGCAAACACTCGAATCCAGCAACAAGTTGGCGTGGTAGAAGCTTCTAGCCACGGTAACCGAGGTGGACTTAACCGCCATTAGGTGCAGCACCAGCAGTAGCATGGTTTTCGAGCATAACCATGAGCTTTTCAAAGTATATGTTGGTTTCTTTTTTCCCTCCTTTGATTGTTTTCATTTTTGTTATTCGATTCTGATCGAGATTTTGTATTATCTTGCAGGTCATGACTCGATCTCTCGTACTCTACCATCGTCTCGGCGCAACTGAAAAAGCACTTCGTGATGAGAAAACAAAGAATGAAGTTATGGCGCTCGAGTTCGAGATGAAGGAGAGGGGCTATTTGACTAAGGCCGAGGCCAAAAAGTCTAGTGGCTGTCGCTCAATCGGGACTGGATGAGTTCTCCGTCAGAACCGCTTGCTCCGGGAGGCCAACAAGGACTTAGACAAAGAGCGCACGCGTTTGTGGTGGGAGCTTAACGAGGCCTCAGACCGGAAAGGGGGTGCTCGAAGGGAAAGTTGCTGAGCTAGAGGCAGAAGTGGGAGATGCGGAAAAGAAGGCTATTGAAAATTTAAAATCAACAGACGATTACCAAGCGGTCATCTTTCTTGTTTTCTAGTAAGGCTTTAATCACGCCAAGGCAAAGATTAAAGCCTCCTTCCCCAATATCGATCTTTCTAATATTGAGCCGATGGAATCAGACTCTGAAGCCGAGGGAGAAGAGGGTGATAAGGGCAAGGGTGGCGAGCCATGCCCCGAAGGGATCGCTGGGGATCGAGCTGAAGCCAGAGAGGAAGCTGTTGGACCAGATGCAGCCAGCCAAGAGATATCTGGTTCAGCTGTCGATCCGGATGCTACTGAATGAAATCCCATTTTTTGATCACCCTTTTTTGAACTTCCTGTCTTCTGATTATAAAAATTGTTGCAATGTAATGGAGACTTTGTTTATTATAACAGTTGTTCCATTTTCTTTATTTGTGGATGTGCCTGACTGATCTTTCTACTAACTCTATACTTGTGGAATGGGTATTCTCCAACAACTAATACATTAACTTAATAAATAGAGGCAACGTAAATTTGTTAAAGTTAATTTGCTTGTGCCCATGGGCATCAGTAGGAAAAATGTAATATTGAAGCAAGTGGAATTTGTCAAATAAATTTGTTTGGCATTAACTGACATAGAGCTTGTAAATATTACTTCATGGTAATTAACGTTGTTTAAATAAATCATTAAGGTTGTGTTCACCTTATTGTTTGCTCACTTTTGCTGGTTTGAGTCGATTGATCTTATTAAGACCGATCTTTTTTAGTCGCTTTGTCGCTTTCCTGTCGATCTATCACTTTTAAGTCGTTTTGTTGCTTTCAAGTCGATTTGTCGCTTTTAAGTCGTTAAGTGCTTTTAAGTCGATTATACCATGTTGATTATGTAGTTGCGTGTTGATCGGTTGCACATCGATTCTTCTCTGTTCAATCATGTGAGCTGAACGATCGGGCTATATGACCCGTTCCCCTGCTCGGCTTCTTGGGCCGAGTAGTTAAGTTGTTGTAGAATTGTCGAAGTCGAATAGTTGGAGTCGCAATATACACATTATCGAATCCATTGTAATTGAATCATTGAAGTAGAATTCATTGAATCATTGAATAGAAATGTTTGAGTCTTGCTCAAATCATGAATATAATTAATAACATAGGTTAGTTTACCATAGCAAAATTACAATTGAAAAAATAAACATTAGATGTAGTATCTCCTCAGATGTTCTGAATTCCAGGGGTGAGGCAATTCTTTGCCCCCGAGTTGCTTCAGTTGGTAAGTTCTTTTTCTGGTGTAGCCAAGCATTTGATACGGTCCTTCCCAGTTTGGGCCCAGCTTGCCTTCTTGTGGATGGATCTCTTGTAGATTGATTGACTCGCTTCAGTACGAGATCCCCAATTGCAAATTCTCTCGAGTAAACCCTTGAATTGTGATATTGACGCATTCTCTACTGGTACGATACCATTCTGACCGCAGCTTGTAGCCTATTCTCCTCCAGTAGATCAATTTCTTCGTTCATCAATTCTTCATTCTGGTCTGGATTGAAATCCAATGTTCGGTAATTGGGGAGGCCGACCTCTACAGGGAGTTTGTTCGGTTGTAGTTCGTTCTGTTGTTCTGTATGCCTAGAGAATGTTCGGGAGCTCATCTACCCAGAGGCTTTTAGCTTTCTCTAGCTTTGTCTTGAGGATCTTGAGAAGTGATCTTTTAGTAACCTCAACCTGTCCGTTAGCTTGGGGGTGCTCGGGAGAAGAGTAATGATGACTGATTCCCAATTCTTCACATAGCTCATTGAATTGCTGCCCTTCAAATTGCTTTCCATTATCAGTAATCACAACTTTCGGGATACCAAAACGGCACACAATGTTCTGCCATAAAAACTTTCTCATATTCTGCTCTGTTATGCTCGGGAGGGCCTCAGCTTCTGCCCACTTCGTGAAATAATCAATTACAACTACCACAAACTTCCTCTGACCTTTCCCTAGTGGAAGTGGCCCGACGACATCAATACCCCATTGCGCGAATGGCCAGGGACTTTGGATGAGCGTTAACTCCTGAGCAGGCAATTTTGGGATATTTAAGAGTCTTTTGCATTTATCACACTTCTTTACAAATTCTCTAGCATCCGTCTCTAGGGTAGGCTAGTAATAACTTGCCCTCAAGACTTTGCTGGCGTGCACGACTTCCCAAGTGATTGCCACAGACCTCTTCGTGGATTTCTCTTATGACATAATCAGCCTCTCGTTTGTTAAGAAAACGCAACAAATGAGAGTTGTTCCCCTGCTTGTAAAGAATCCCATCCATTATCAGGTAAATGCTTGCTCTGCACTGAATCCTCCGTGCTTCATTTATGTTTTCTGGCAAAATGCCATTATCCAAATAAGCTCAGATCAGTTTGGCTCATTCAGCGTCATTTTCCATATGGTTAACTTCTGGGGTCCGGATGCATGGAGAACCGAGTTTCTCGATCAGCACATCTGAACTCCCTTTCCCCGAGTAAGCAATTCTAGCTAATCGATCAGCCTCGTCGTTCTGGAATCTTGGAATTCTTTGCAGCTGAAACTTGAAAAATTTTCTGGACAAGCTTCTCACCATTTCACAATACTCGACCATGTGTTCTCCTCTGGGTTCATACTCCCCTTGCATTTGTTTTACCACCAACTGAGAATCACTGTGCACCTTTATTCGATCTGCCCCTATTCTTCGAGTCATCCGGAGACCAGCTAGGAGAGCTTCATATTCTGCTACATTATTCGTGGCTGGGAACTCAAATCGAAGAGCATATTCAAATTTGTGACCCTCGGGAGAGACAAGGATGATGCCTGCCCCACTAGAATTATTTGTGGACGAGTCGTTAACATTTAGAATCCATAGTTCACCAGCGTCTTCCTCTGGGTAGGGTCTTGTGGTGGGGCTGTAAATTCAGCAATGAAATCTGCCACGGCCTACCCTTTTATTATGATCTTCAGCCTGTACTGGATGTCAAACTGACTTAACTCGACTGACCACTTCATCAACCGACCAAAGGTTTTGGGCTTGTGCAGGACGTTCTTTAGAGGTTGGTCTGTGAGGACAACAATTTGTGTGAGCTTAGAAGTAGGCTCTTAGTCGCCGAGCTGAAGTTACCAGAGCAAGGGCGAACAATTCCATCCTTAGATAACGCTCTTCCGCTCCGTGGATGGCCTTGTTTGTGTAATAAACTGGCTTCTGGACTCCTTCTTCTTCTTGAACGAGGGCTAAGCTCACAGCTTGAGCGAAACCGCAAAATATAAGAACAATTCTTCCCCTGGAATTATTCGGCTGAGCAATGGAACTGAACCCAGATACTGCTTTAACTGCGGTAAAGCCTCATTACATTCAGTCGTCTACTCAAAAGCCTTTCTAAGCACTTTGAAGAAGGGGTGATACTTGTCTGTAGATCAAGAAATAAATCTATTTAGAGCTGCCACTCTTCCCGCTAATCTTTGAACCTCTTTCGTTATTCGAGGGGGCTGCATTTCCATTATCGCTTTCATTTGCCTCTATTCCTCTGCTGGATACTATAAAACCGAGGAACTTGTTAGATGTAACCCCGAATGCACATTTAGCAGGATTCAATTTCATGCCGTACTTTCTCAAAGTGTTGAAGGTTTCTTGTACATTAGCTACATGTGAGTCGGCCTTCTTACTCTTCATCAGCATGTTGTCCACATAGACCTCCACATTTTGTCCAATCTAAGTACCAAACATTCTAATTATTAGCCTTTGGTAAGCTGCTCCCGCATTCTTCAACCCAAAAGGTATAACATTATAACAATACAATTCCCAGTCGGTTATTAAGGCTGTATGCTCTTTATCATGTTCAACCATCTTTATTTGATTATACCCTGAGAATGCATCCGAAAAGGATAACATTTCGTGGCCGGCCGTTGAATCGACCAATAAATCAATGGATGGCAAAGAAAAACTATCCTTTGGGCAGGTTTTTTCAGGTCGGTAAAGTCAACACACATCCGTCACTTGCCATTTGACTTCTTGACCATTACAACATTAGATAGCCAAGTGGTGTAATGAACCTCCCTAATAAACTTTGTCTTTATTAACTTGCCGACCTCCTCGGCAATTACTTCATTCCGCTCGGGACGGAAAACTCTTCTCTTTTGCTTTATTGGCCGAGTAGTCAGAAAAATGAATATTAGACAGCCAAGTGGGGCAATGAACCTCCCTAATAAACTTTGTCTTTATTAACTTGCCGACCTCCTCGGCAATTACTTCATTCCGCTCGGCACAGAAAACTTTTCTCTTTTGCTTTATTGGCCAAGCAGTCAGAAAAATGTTGAAGTGATGGGTGATCACGCTCGTACCTATTCCTGGCATGTCTTCATGAGACCAAGTGAAGATATCCAGATTATTCATTAAAAAATTCTTTATTTCCGTCTTCAAAGGCTTGGGTGTCTCAGACCCAACCTTTACTGTTCTTCTTTGATCGGGAGAGCCAACTTCAAGATCTTCCATCTCCCTTTCTGGCTTCCCACGTCTTATTTCTTCCTCGTCTCGTACTTCCAGCCCATCTATCACCAGGGCCTTTCTGGGGGTCTCCTCCTTTAGTAAAGACATGTAGCATTCCCGAGCCACCTTTTGATCACCCTTTACACATCCGACTCCATCTTCGGTCAGGAACTTGACCAGAAAATGGTAAGTGGATGTGATGGCTCGGAATTGGTTGAGGGCTGTCCTCCCCAGTATCACATTATATATCGAAGGGCAATCTATAACCAGGAAGATGACCATCTTTGTGGCCTGGTGTGGTCCCTCCCCAAGTGTCACTGGCAAAATGATCCAACCAAGTGAGACAATTTTATCTCCCGTAAATCCGACCAATGGCGAAGATACTTGCTTTAATTTGTCCCGACCGATCTTCATTTTCTCGAACGCCCCTTAGTATAAAATATCAGCCAAACTTCCGCTATCAACTAAAATTCTCCAAATCTTAAAGTTGGCAATAATAGCAGAAATGACAATGGGGTCGTCATGAGGCTGACATACCTTATTTGCCTCTTCATCCGTAAACGTGATCGATCAGGACTCTCCCTTTATTTTCTTCGAAGGTCGATCTGCAACTAATATCTCCCTCAGCTTACTCAGATCTCGGGCATATTTCTTCCGAGCGGAGAAGGATTCTCCCCCTAATGCAAAACCTCCCGAAATCACCCTTATTTCACCGATTGGATTTTGGTTTTGTCTAGCAAGGTCGGGGGCTCACCACTCGGGGCTTCTTCTCCTTGGACTACGTCAATCGGGGGACCTCTGGTCGGACCTTCTATTGTTGCGTCCCAAAAGGAATCGGCCGAGCCTCCCCTGTCAGACTAATCTTTCGACTCGCCGTTTGAGATCAAAACACTCTTCTGTGTCGTGACCATGATCCCGATGATAATGGCAGTATTTTGCTTGGGATTAGGTCTCCACCGGAGCAATCATTGGTGCCGGCCACTAGAAATAGGGATAATGCTGGATCTCTAGGAGCACATTTGCCAGGCTTGTATTCAATGGGGTATTGGCCCTTTGACCATCAAATCTCTGGTCGCCAAATCTCCTATCGTCAAATTTCCGATCATTAAATCTCTGTGACCCCCTATCAGGCTAATTATCAAATCTCCGGCTCTTAGAGTCTCTGTTATCTTTGGCATTGTCCGAGCCACTTTATCTTTTCTTCTCGGGCTTGGAACTTGAGGCTCCGTCGGCATCCTTCTTTGCCTTCATTGCATCCTCCACATTGATGTATTTCTGAGCCCGAAACATGAGTTTGGCCAGATCAGTAGGAGGCTTCTTTACCAAAGACGCCATGAACCTGGGTGATTGCAGCCCGCTCATGAATGCGGTCAGGACCACCTTCTCATGAACCTCATCAACCTCCAATATCTCCTTATTAAATCTTCCCATTTAGTCCCTTAGGGGCTCGTCCTTTCTCTATCTGATAGTGAGAAGATGGGTGGCAGGTCGTCTCTTCTTCTGTCCGCCAATAAAATGGCTTACAAAGAGTTTGTTGAGCTCAGAGAATATTGCAATTGTGCCTGGCTTGATCTTGGAAAATCACGTACGGGCAGCTCCTTTCAACGTCGCCGGGAAAACTCGGCACATGATCTCATCCGGGTACTATGGATGAGTATCAGCGTCTTATACGTCTCAAGGTGGTCTAATGGATATTGCGACCCATCGAATGAATCTAGTGTCGGCATCTTAAACTTCGCCAGGAGGGAGCAAGCCATCACAGCTGGGTTGAACAGAAAATCAGTGTTGCCTAATAGATTCTCCACTGTATTTGGCGCTTTTACTGCCGCCAAGACTCCCTCCATTTGAGCCTACATGGCCCTGAACTGCTCCTACCATAGATTGGCTTGAGCGTCCCTCACGCTGGTGGCCTCTGCCTTTGACACATCCTTGCGTACGCCAGGGGGGATGACAGCTCCCATGGTCCTATCCCTTCTTCTCAACTTTTCTGGGAGAACATTCTCCTCCACAAATCCAACCCCCCGCGCCGGATGAGCTTCAGCAACTCTAACTCTAGCGCAAACGGGAGCATTAACGTCTCCGGCTCCTCCAGGAGCCCCGTTTCCCTCCATGTGTTGCTCAACAACACCTCCGTTGTTTGTTCCATTCACCGGTGGAGCCACGGGAGGTGGAGCCGCCGCAGCTGGAGGCACAACATTCATTTGCTGCAACATTAGCTGGTTCTGAGCCATCAGCATCTGCATGACAGCCATCATTTCCTGCATCTGCCTCTCCATGGCGTTGATCCTCTCTTCATTCTGGTTCTTCGTATCTATAGTAGGCTGGGATTGAGGGTGAGTGTTAATACCAGATCGTGTTTGGACCATAAACTCTGGTGAGAAGAAAATCGTTTACCACAAATGGCGCCAACTGATAATACAGTGAATCTGGATGAGTACTGGGTGATTCAAATTAGGTCTGGGTCACCTGGAATTGCTGCTTTAACACCGGTGTTATGCCCGCCAAAGAGCCTCTGATACTTAAGTTAGCACAAGTATTGAGAGAGTATTTTTGCAGAATAACGATAGTGTAAGAGTTGTGTCTATACCTGGGCACTGGAGATGATTATATTTATAGATATATGTTGAGCCTACATGGATAATGTATATATGAATAGTACAGGATCATGTTTATTGTTCAATCAGGGTTCACCACGTGTCTCATAAGATCCCATGCAAATATTCTCTAGCTAGTCGTCAGAGTCACTAATGGACAGTACCGTTAGTGGGCTTAGTGGGCAGGTGACACCTCCCATAGCGGATATCACGGAGAAAGTCAGAGGGTATTAGTATGTGTGACACGTGGGCATCTTTGTCTTATTTGACAGTCATCTGTGTAATGCTTGATCGGTCAGTCACTATGTTCGGCAAGATAGATCTGACTTTTAGGTCGCATAACGCCCGGTCGGGTCGAGACAGTTTGGGTCGGTCGGGTTGTAAGCGATCGATCGGGGATGCCCTATCAAAATATATTATTTATTTAAAAGACAAAAATTTTTTGTCCTTCACCTATGTATACATCTATGCCACGAAAGGGTAAACATCAAAGTTTCATAAAGTCCTTTTTTTTATGAATTATTTTTTTGATGATTTTTTTTTTCTTATAATATGCTTTAACTTCCTATAACTACATATGCTTCAATAGCATTAAGAAAGAATTTTTTCATAACAATCATATAACTACGTAGATTCATGTATTTATATTTTTATCTACTTTAAATATTTTTTACATACCTACTAATTTATAATTTTTTTATTTTTCGATAATCTGAAACCTCACTAATTTTTTGTAATTCTCAACGAATTTTATCTACACAATAATTTGTAACTTTTTTTTTCAGTAATCCAGAACCTTATTAGTTTATTGTAATTCTAAACGAATTTTATTTACCTACTAATTTGTAATTTTTTTTATTTTTTAATAATTCGAAATCTCACTAGTTTATTATAATTTTTAATGAATTTTTTCTACCTACTAATTTGTAACTTTTTTTATTTTTTTATTTTTTGATAATCTGGAACCTCATTGGTTTATTGTAACTCTTAACGAACTGCGTAACTGATAGATAAATCCAAAAGATGTATGTTACCCCTCACGTATATCTTATTTGAGGTAGGAATCAAACCTATGTGATACCTGTGGTGTGGAGAGTTTGAGCCACTCAAACAAACCTTAAGAGGCTTTTCATTATCTTTTAATGCTCTTTAATTGTGTATTATTTACTTAAATAATTTTAAGTACATATTGTTTACTATTCAACAAACTTTTGTTATTTATTTTATAATTTTATGGACAGTTAAAAAGAAATTATTCACATGCATTACGTATTCAATGACGTTTAGTACTGTTGTAGGTGATTTTTTTTTTTTTAATGAATAATTTTTTTAGTGAGTGAATCTTTTTTTATAAATAAATTTTTTAGTGAAAATTTTTTTAAAATCTTTTAACTTCTCATAATTATATATATTTTAATGGTATTAAAAAATAATTTTTCATAACTATTACATAATTACGTAATTTCATAATTAATTAATGTTTTTCTCTATTTTAAATAATCTTTAATTTTTTATTAATTTTATTTTTTGTAATTTTATTAATTATTAAAAAAAAATCACACTAGCACGCACACCGATATCTAGTGCCGGATGGTTATCATTTATGAATGGAGCGTGCATGGCTTAATAGGGGTGTTCATGGTAGGATAACCTGAACCATTGATCAAAAACCTAAACCTAAACCTGAATGTCAGGTTCAGCAATTTTGCGAACCTAAACCTGAACCTGAACCTAAAGAACCTATAAGTTCGGTTA
>JAVXUM010174076.1:0-11752 GCA_035590655.1 Pouteria glomerata
TTAGTTCTTATTTCTTTTCTTTTGAGAAAAAGAATCATAGAAATAAGTAGGGTTTTAAATTATAAGGTATTCCTAATTTGAAAACTGGACATTAAACCAAGATCGTCTTTCCTTATTTGAATTCAGAAATCATTATTTGCTGGTATTTCTTTAATTTTAAGAGTTAATAAGAAGCAGTTTATTTGGCTAATTTAGTTCTCGTGCTTTACACATTTTAGGAGTAATTTGTTTCAACCAAAGAGAATCTAAATTTCATTTATTGCTCTTCTATTATTGAAAACCAAACTTAGAATCAACTTAGAAACTAAAATTTAGGATTTCCTGTGGAAGATGACCTAGGACTTACCTAGAAAACTACACTGCAAGCCCTTGCACTTAGGGGTTACTCCAGACGCACTTTTTAGGAGCGGTCACCATCACTAGGGTTTTTGCTCACTCCAATTACCCCTTAACAACTTAACCCTACTATGAACAAAACCTCATTTTGTTTCTCCCTTTGCTACACTTTCAAGACCATACTTTTCCATGGTATTCAAGAACCTCCTCAATTGGGTTTTAATCCTTCCAACAACCCCTTCACAACTTCCCAACACAACCAACATCTATCTTACAATACCCCTCATTGATTTTGACAGGTATAAATGTGTCAAAAAGAGAGCCACTCAGAAAAAAGAAGAAAGAGAGTTCCTATTCTTTTCATCTACACCATAGCACAAATATTTTCATGGGAGGAAGAAGTAAAGATTTTTCTCTACAAAAAAAATCATGGTTTTCTTACTAGCTACCACATCTCATAGAATTCAAAGTAGAAAAAGAAAACCTTAATATTTATATTAAGAGAGTTAGCAATTTCCCTACCTCAAACTCAAGCTCAAGTTCTTCAAGAACTCTAAGATAAATATGGCTTCAAAGATGACTTCCAACTAGTTCCAAACTTCCAAACTTTCAAGGACTCAAGCTTCTCCCTTAACCTCCTCCTTCTTCTTGATTCTTCTCTTACTTTTCTTCCTTGTTTTCCTTCTCATTTCTTCTTCTTCTTCCTTCTCTTCTTCTTTTCTCCAAATTTTCTCAAATGGCCGGTTGAAGATTGCTTGGTCTTCCCTTCTTTGGCCGAATGGCTTCTTCTCCAAGTTGCTCTCTCTCTCTCTCCTTAGACACTTGGTCTTGCAAATTAATATCTCACCAACCAAAATACACATATATACATATATACACTCATCTTGGCCGACCAAACCATCCTCCACCACAAGTTCAAGCAATACATATATATGTCTAAGCATACAAGTCTTCTAAGCATTTACTCATGGGCCCCCACCAAGTTTAATGCATTCTTGACTAACACTTAGAGAACAAAACAAAATAGAAAGACCAAAGCTTGAAGTGGCCGGCCACCTTTCCCTTTCCGACCATTCCTCTTCATTTATATATTTATATATTTTTTTCCACATGGATGTCAACAAGTCAACAATCAAGTGTGCTTAGTTAAAATTGAAGTTTGCTAGTCAAAGTTGGTGCCAACATTTGGCCTCTCATTATAATCTCCCACTAATATACACAAGCAAGGCCATTCTTTCTAATTCCCAACACTTAGCACAATTTGAAAAATATAAGTTTTACCTACACCAATCCATAATCTCATCTTCACAAGAAGATAATGCATGATTCCTATTCATACAAAAGGTGAGGGTATCACATTCTCCCCTCCTTACAAAAATTTCGTCCTTGAAATTTTTTTTTTTACACTACATGAAAATGTAAAACTCTTTACAATGACATCTAAGAGAACAAGAAATGGAATCATTCTCGTATTTTTGCCTCGCGCTCCCAAGTTGACTCTTCGATGTTGTGGTGCTTCTATAACACTCGAACCAATGGAATCATCTTGCCTCGTAGCACTTGGTCATGCGTGTCTAAAATTTGGACCGGTCTCACTTCGTATCTGGCGTCTGAGTCGACTTCTACTTCTGCCCAATCCAATACATGAGAGGGGTCCAGAACGTATCTCCGTAACATAGACACATGAAAAACCTCGTGCACACCGGAGAGTTATGGTGGCAAGGCTAAGCGATAAGCTACATCACCCACCCTTGCCAAGACTTCAAACGGCCCAATGTAACGGGGAGACAACTTTCCTCGCTTACTAAAGTGCTTTAAAAACACGTGGTCTCCCACTTGAAACTCCAGTGGCCGCCTTCGTCGGTTTGCGTAGCTTTTCTGTCGGCTTCTAGCCGTCTCTAGCCGTTGTCTGATGACTTTTACTTTCTCATTTGTCTCTCGGACTATTTCAGGTCCAATCATGGCCGCTTCTTCAACTTGTGTCCAGCACACGGGGGAACGACAAGGTCTTCCATATAAGGCTTCAAAGGGTGCTATGCCGATGCTCGCTTGATAACTATTGTTGTAAGCAAACTCCACCAGCGGCAAATGCTCTTCCCAACTTCCTTTGAAATCCAGGACACAAGCTCGAAGCATATCTTCTAATACCTGAATAGTCCTTTCTGATTGACCATCTATTTGGGGATGAAAGGCCGTGCTGAAGCATAAGTTCGTCCCCATGGCCACTTGAAAACTTTGCCAGAAATGGGAAACAAATCTGGGATCTCGGTCACAGACGATAGAAATCGGTGTCCCGTGCAACTTCACAATATCACGGATATATAACCGGGCTAAGGCATCCATTGAGTTAGTCACCTTTATTGCCAAGAAATGGGTTGATTTCCTTAATCTATCCACAATCACCCAGATGGTATCACAACCCTTTCTTGTCTTCGGCAATCCCGTGACAAAGTCCATGGTTATGTGTTCCCATTTCCATTCGGATACAGACAAAGGCTGTAATAAGCCAGCTGGCCGTTGATGCTTTACCTTTACCTGTTGAAAAGTTAAGCACTTTCCCACAAACTCTCCTATATCTCGCTTCATCTTAGCCCAGTAGAATTGTCACTTTATATCATGATACATCTTTGTGCCCCCAAAATGCACTACTAATCTTGATTGATGAAATTCTTTCATGACTTCATCTTTCATGGCCGAGGGCACAAAGAGTCTTCCCTAATACCTGACCACTGTGTCTAGCCAGGCAAGTCTAGTAGCCCCTCTATCTTCTGACAAATCTCCTTTGTCTCTTTGTCAGTTCTTTGGGCTTCTATCACCTTGTTCATCAGAGCCGGATAAACTACTGAAGTGTATAACATGCCTTTTTCCGCCTCCTCCTCCAGGGCCAAAGCATACTCATTGAGTGTCCCTAGCATTTCCTACTCCTTCAATGCTAGGCTGGCCACTATACTCCGAGTCTTCCGGCTCAATGCGTCTGTCACTACATTTGCCTTGACGGGATGGTAGTGTAGGTCAAAATCGTAGTCCTCCATATACGCCATCCACCGGCGTTGCCTCAGATTGAAGTCTTTCTGAGTAAAAATGTATTTGAGACTCTTGTGATCAGAAAAGACTTCTAATCTCTCACCGTATAAATAATGTCTCCAAGTCTTGAGGGCAAAGATTACGGCTGCCAATTCCAAATCATGCACGGGATAATTGCTTTCATGATTTTTCAATTGTCGGGAATCATAGGCTACCACTCTTCAATTCTGCATTAAAACACACCCCAGTCCCTCCCGTGAGGCATCACAGTACACAGAGTAACCCACTCCCTTCTCTGGAATAATGAGCACTGGGGCGGTGGTCAGCCTTCTCTTGATTTCTTGGAATGCCTTCTCACAGGCTTCATTCCATTCGAACTTTATCCCTTTCCTCGTGAGTCGAGTCAATGGAGTTGCTAGCCATGAAAAGTCAAGTACGAACCTGCGGTTGTATCCCGCCAACCCGAGGAAGCTTCATATCTCAAAAATAGTTCTTGGCTGAGACCATTCCAAAACTGCTTCAATCTTAGAGAGATCAACTGACACCCCCTCTTTGGACACCACATGCCCCAAAAATTTGACTTCTTTCAACTAGAAGTCGCACTTACTAAGCTTGGCATACAATTGATGGTCTCTTAGCCTTTGCAGCGCTAATCTCAGGTGTTGCTCGTGTTCTTCCTCAGACTTGGAGTATATCAAAACGTCATCTATGAAGACTACCACAAATTTATCTAAGAATTCTCGGAAAACCCGATTCATTAAGTCCATGAAAACGGCAGGCGCATTAGTTAATCCAAATGGCATCACTAGGAATTCGTAATAACCGTACCGAGTCTTAAACGCCGTCTTGGAGACATCTTTTTCCCGAATTCTCACTTGATGATAACCCGACCGAAGATCGATTTTAGAAAACATGGAAGATCCCTTCAATTGATCAAACAGATCATCAATCCTCGGTAGCTGGTACTTGTTCTTGATAGTTACCCGATTCAGCTTCTGGTAGTCGATACACATCCGTAGTGTCCCAACTTTCTTCACCGCAAGTAATGCCGGTGCACCCCAGGGAGAGGTGCTCGGCCTAATAAAGCCCTTGTCTCTCAACTCTTTTAGCTGACTTCTCAGCTCTTCTAGTTCTGCCGATGCCAATCGGTATGGAGGGACAGAAATAGGCTCCGTGCCTAGTATTAATTAAATACTAAACTCCACTTCCCGATTCGGTGGCAACCCCGACAATTCCTTTGGGAACACATCAAGAAATTCATCGACTACCTCGGGTAATTGAACCTTCTGTTCTTTACCCTCCTCTTCCAATACAATACTGGCAAATAGAGCGCACAAATCTATCTTTCTACGACTCCTACACGAAGGCACCTCAGACATTGTACACCGGTCTACCAAGAAATGAATAGATGTGCCTTCGGGAGTTAACAAAGTTACCTTCCGGTTGGGGCAGTCAATTGTGGCTCGCTAAGTCTCAAGCCAATCCATTCCCAAGATAACATCGAACTCCCGTATTTCCAAGACAATTAAGTCTGTGGGGACAACCACGTTTCTCTTGTCAAACATATCCTCCACCCACAGTTCACACCCTTTCACCATGGATGTCAAGGAAGAAAATTCGGCGGTCGGGGTTTCCACTAGCAATAATAAGTCCATAGGACTCATTTCTAAGCCCAGTGCAGAAACACATTTAGCAGAGATAAACGAATGGGAAGTTCCCGTATCCAACAAGACCACAGTATAAGAAGAGCATACTCGAAAAATACCTCGAGTAATTAGTGGCTCCGCCCACGCCTCCTGCTGGGTCATGGCAAACACCCTCCCTTGTACTTGGTTGGTGGGAGGTCTGCCACCCCTCTGTCCTAACGGAGTTCCTCTTGACGGTTGAGATGCTCCACTCTGAGATGTCCCTGCTGAAGGACCTCGTTATTACGCCTGTTGCTGGGGTATCGATGCACGGCTGCTTTGACCACTCTGGCTTCCTGGCCCCATTCTCCCACTGGCAGCTCCCTGCAATTGGGGGCAAAAGTGTTGGAAATGCCCTGCCTGCCCACACTGGTAGCACACCCGGTTATCCATTATAGCCCTGCCTCCTGATCAGCTGGTAGATTCAAGCATGCCTCGCAATTGGGGGCATTCAGCCTTAACATGCCCCGGTTGTCTACAATTATAGCAAACAAGCCGCCCCACCTCCGTTCTTCTGGGTGGTCTGGGGGCCATGCCGGTTGATTGGGTTGGCTGCCCCTGAGAAGTAGATGTGCCCCCTTTTTGCCTTTTTTGTTTTTCCCTTCTTGCTGCTCTCCTCTATTCCTACCACGACAGCTTTCAATCATGGTTCTGGTTTCCAACATATCCCGCTCCACCTCCATGGCTCTATCCACCAACTCCTTATAGTCATTAATGCGAAGCATCACCATTTTGTTGCGTAGAGTTGGCTTCAAACCCCGTTCAAATTTTCGATACTTCAACCGGTTGGTAGAGATGAGCTCCAGTGCATATTTAGATAAGTCTGTAAACTGCCGTTCATACTCCAGCATCGTCAGGTTCCTTTGGATCAGGCCGACAAATTCTTCTCGCTTGGCATCCAGCAGTGATTGAGATAAGAAGTGGTCTCGGAACTTTTTTTTTTAACTATTCCCATGTAAGCCCCACGTGTCCCCGAGCCTCTTTTATACTCTTCCACCACGTAGAGGCTCGCCCCACCAATTGAAAGGCGACTAAGGTAATGCAAGTAGCCGGCTCCGTGATCTCCAGGGCTTCCAAAATCTTCTCGCATTCATCGAGAAAATGCTTTGCCACCTCGGTGTTCGCCACACCGTCGTAGCTCAGAGGCTTCATCCTCTGGAATTGCTCCAAATTACTTTTAGTCGCACCTGCTTAAACTTGCGGTTGGGGTGCTGCCCCTGCTCCTCCCGCCATTGTGGTCATAGCAGCGGCCAGTTGTTGTAAGAAGGCCCCGGCATCAGTGAAAGCAGGTTGAGGTACTGCTGGTGCTACAGGGGGTGCCGATTTACCTTGGGGTATAGGTGGCATTTCAGCCACCGCACTGTGCTCCGCCTCTTGTTCTTGCGGAATGGAGACGCTCTACACTGGGGCATCCGCTACCCGCTTCCCCTTTTACGGCCTCGGCCCCTTCCTCTTTGCTCTTGTCTTGGTGGCATTCTATTTAAACATAAAGAATGCACTATGATTCAATAACACCATCACCTATTGCTAAATACGGAAAGCAAAAAAATACATTACTTCAATGTCACGTATTCATGCATTATGAAATGCAAGGGTTCTCATGTCCCTAGGTAGTCGGACCTAGGCTCTAATACCATCCTGTCATGCCTCGGGTCCGGAGACCCGAGGGGTGAGTGTAAAACATACATAACATGAAAACCTAGTCATCATATCAGAGCAGACACATTGGTCATGCAACGGACCCACAAAACCTCCCCTGCTATATAACGGTCTAAATTTTGTCGAACGGTGTACCTAATAAAGTAACCTGTACAATTATATATACACGCTGCCAATCAACCACACAGCGGTTTTGCAAACCAAGCATCCTAGCTAGTCCAAGGCCACACACACGGATCCACATCATTCCATATAAGTGTATAACAATTCCACTATTTTGAAATTCAATAAATTTGTACATGTCTCGGCCTTAAGGTTATTACATACCTAAAATCTAATATAAGTACAAAACTTTACAAATTCCTTTCAAAATACATTTATGAAATATTTGTATTCCAGCCGTGCCATGAGCATCTCTTTTCTTTTCTAAACCTCCTCTAATCCTCCTGAGTGGTCCTGCATGGACATCTGTAGGAACGTGAGCACGAACGGCGTGTGCCCACGATATTTACCACAATATAAATAAAATGCATGTAGTAAGCATGATATAAAGAAACAACAAAGATCCAACTCCCATAACATAATAACAAACATCTCAACTCACAATATATAGAAGCAAGTTTCACGTGCTGTCAAGCTTCAGGGTGTGCATTATCAACAGTTTCAATAGTTAAACCATTTCTTGTTCGGTTTACTCATTCACACATATTAATCTTTCAAACAATCATCGGGGATTGGGTACCAATCCGACGTGCTTGTTCCGAGCGACGTTACGTCCTCGGCGTTCTTTAGGATGGCAACCCAGGGCGACGCTACGCCCATGTGTATGCATAAGCCAATACACTACTCTCATTTTATAGGCTACTAACCTATTGGTATAAACCACAAAAACCTACGCAGGTTCTGGGACTTTCAACCCGAGGGTATCTCAGACCCCTCCTATTTTCCGTACCCTACAACCCCCGGACACACAATCAATCAATCATTTCGTTTCTTTCATTTAGGTTCGTAAGTTATGCCTTAAGTGTACATGAAGCATAAACCCATGCTATGATTCCATGATAGCAATACAAGTCATGCATTGAGTTTCTTATCTCAATTCAATTATCATTCATTTAAACGTAATTAATATGATTCAAGAGGTTTTTCTCAAGCATTATTATTGCAAACAAATTTCCATGCATTAAATCAAATCTCAAGAAAACACTAAGCACCGTCTGGACGCTCCCCTACACCGTTCGGACGGCTGAGAGCAACGGGGCTAAAAATGGCTTGACCGTCTGGACGGTTACCTGCTACCGTCCGGACGGTCGAGAGCGAGGATTTTTGGCCTTCACTAGACCGTCCAGACGCTATGAGCCACCGTCCGGACGGTAGGTTTAAACTCATGAAACTCTCAAGTTTTATAGTTTATTTCCATGGTTCTAAGGCATCCCATCACTAGGGTTTTTACTCACTCCAATCATCCCTTAACAAATTAACCCTACTACGAACAAAACCTCTTTTGATGTCACGCCCCGGGTCTGGGGACCCAGGGGGTGAGTGTAAAACACACATAACATAGAAACATGGTCATCACATCAGAGTCAACGCACTGGTCACACAGTGGACCCACCAAACAAAACGGCTATATAATGGCCTAAAATTGGTATAATGGGTACCTGATAGGCAAACCTGTACAATATACATATACTCGTTGCCATACAATCATGCAGCGGTTGCATAAACTGAACATATAATTTATCCAAGACCATAAATCCAGTCCGCATCATCCAATAATAACGTAAAACAATTCCACTATTCTGAATTTCCATAATTAGGTACATGTCATGGCCTTATGGCCATTACAAAACGAAAAGTAAAAGGAAATACATATACACACCTCAATGTTTTATCGAAATACATTTACACATGTGTCACTCATATCGTTCTTACAAAAGCCTCTGTGTGTGTCTTCTATAAACTCTTACCCGAGATCCTCTCTAATCGTCCCGTGTGGGTCCTGCATAGACAACTGTAGGGACGTAAGCACGGACGGCGTGTGCCCACGATATACTCCTCATACTATCAACATGACGCATGTAATAATCTTGAAGTACCGAGCAACAAGAATAATCCAAGTACCATAATCATAATAGCAAATATCATAACTCGTAACCACAATGTTTAATTATAACGATATTTAACTTCCATGGGATAGGTCAGCACTAATGCCTTAGTTCTAATAGATATTCACATTCACAATTACGTAAACATTATTATCTTTTCCCACTACCTACTGATCACTCCACCTCCCTTATACCGCCTATGAGTTTACCCGGCTACCTCCTGATCACTCCACCTCTCTTATACCGCCTATTCTCGTGCTTTAGGAGTACACCTCCAGGGCGACAATCCGCCATAAATATATACATAAGGCGAAGCATGTCGTGGTCCAGCAGCCACCTATGCATTCCCTTATTTCCAATTCCCATCACATAACCAGTCATTTCACTATCTCGCTTGTGGTCCAGCAACCACCTGGCCTACCTCGTGCTTTAGGAGTACACCTCCAAGGCGACGATTCGCCATAAATATATATATAAGGCGAAGCATGTCGTGGTCTAGCAGCCACCTATGCCTTCCCTTATTTCCAATTCCCATCATATAAGTAAGCATTTCATTATCTCGCCTGTGGTCCGGCAACCACCTGGCATACCTCGTGCTTTAGGAACGCACTTCCAAGGCGACGATACGCCCATTATTTCATTTTCTTATTCTTCTATTAGATTTGTAAATTATGTGAGTTCATGCATAACATATGTCCTTTGGTTATTCATTATCACAAGTTCTCCCATGAATATTCTCATTTCAAGTGTCTTCGTAAACATGAGCATCTCATCTCAATTCAAGTATTTTGTTTTGTTATCTTCCATTACATTTGTAACTTATGTGAGTCCGCACATAACCCATTTCGGTTTCATATAAGCAACACATCCATGAGCATTTTCCTACAATATAAGTGTCGTTCATATTTATCTTCGTCTCAAGAGTATGCAAATGGTTTTTAATAGCAATAGTATCTCATTCCAAGTCCAATGCATTGACCCGAGTCATATATATCACATGCATTAACCCAGCATTAGTATCATATCTCAATGGCCTTGTCAATCATGGAAACATAAATAATGTAAGTCAAAGAAATCACCTCAACACTTTTATCTCAACCCCTATCTCAAGTCAAGTGTAATACGCCATAATCAAGATAGCACGGATGTGAAATAAAATCATAATGGTTCCTTCTAGATGTTGCGCATATTTAAGGGTAAGGTTAGTGGTTAACAAACAAGGAGCAAAGCAAAACATGGCTCAGGTAACAGGGGTCGGGTGCCCGAGCCAGACCCAGGCGGGCGCATGCCCTGCTTCCCAGGCGGGCGCCCGCCGAGAGGGTACTCCTCTGAGCCTTTGAACCACCATTTGTTTTTCACTCCTACCTCCACTCTTACTCATCTTTAAGCACCAATTTCCATTTTATAACAAATTTTTACCTCCCTTAAGAGCAATCCAATTCAAAATTCTCAAAATCCTCATGATTTTCTTTCCTCTCCTCCCATCCCTCTCTAACATGCAATTTAACTCAAGGGTTACCTCTAGGTCTAGTTTTGGTTTAGGTCTCCACAAGACATCATACTTCTATTTGATTTCTATCTCAACTACAACTACCAGGATTTAGAGGAGAATAAGAAGGATTCAAATTTATATTAGGAGGAGTTTCCCTACCTCAAGTTCAAGCTTCACTCTCTTCAATTTTTTCAAGACTTTCAAGATGACTTCCCCTTCTTCAAGTTAACTCAACACCTCCAAGACTTCAAGAACCTGAATTCCTTTCGTAAATCTCCTTCCTCTTGACTTCTTCTTCCACTTCTTTTCTTGCTTCTTCCTCATTTCTTCTTTCTTTTTCAAGTTTTTCTCCAAGCTCACCAAGCTCTCTCCAATTGCCAGATGTTCTCCACAATGGTTTCTCTCTCTCCCTTAGACTTGGTCTTCCAAATTAAATCCTTTTTAACAATCAATATACACACATAGAGATGTCTATACTTAATTGAGGTAGCCGGCCAAGCAAGTTTACACCACAAAATCCATTGATACCTATATGTATATAAGTCTAAAAGCTTACATGCATTAAACCAAGGGGCTCCACCAATTTAATGCAAATTTGACTTGCATATAACAACAAAACATAACCAAAATGGGAGAGAACTTCATTAGCCAGCCATTCCTCTTTCTTCCCACACCTTGCAATTAATACATATATAGATATATGCACATAAGTCTTTAAAACATTAACTAGGGGGTCCCACTATCTCTTACTACTCTTGACTTCATTAAGCCACAAACAAACAAAGGAAATGAAAGACCAATCCAATGCCCGGCCATCCCCTTCTCTCCCAACCTTCTCCAATATTATATATATATATATAATCTTAGGTGGAGGTCAAATAGTCAACAAGTCAAGGTTTAAGGTTGCTTGGTCCAAAATGACCCAAGTTTGGTCAAGGTGATACCAAAGCCCTCTATAGTCGAATTTCTCCTTCTTTCAAATTCCTAACTCTTCTTCATGCATCATTCACACACTCATTCACAATCCCAAACAAGTCTTCTAACTAATAACATAAAAAAAAAATTTTAAAGGACCCAAACTTTAGTCATACCACCATGATCTTATCTCCACAACCAATCCATGAATCTCACATACACATTTAACTACAACCAAACACAAGGAAATTCATGCACCCTAACTCCCAACACGTGGAACAACATAAATAACATAATCGTTAACCACATTAACAAGTTCTACTCTCATCCCCACAAGAAAGACATTAAGGATTTTTCATACACACCAAAGGTGAGGGTATCACAAACGCCTTCATGTTAAACCATCCACCCTTGCTACATATTTCGATCTAGAACGGGTGGATGACACAAGTTATCCTTTTCCTAAGGAGACTTGTCCTTCCAGAGACACTCTTGATTTTACTCTCTCGGGGAACACTCACAGGACTTGGGGC
>JAVXUM010174271.1:0-11732 GCA_035590655.1 Pouteria glomerata
GTGAAGACTTATTTTGCTTGACTTGCTTCCGTATCGACCATAAGTTAATTAACAATATTAACGCAAGGTGTTGTAGATACTATATTAAAGCGAGAGTTTTCGCCATCTTCAAATGTTTTTTATATATGTATTTTATTTGTTTATGAAGTGAAATGATAAAATTATCTTTTTCTAATTAGCTAATTATTTTTACGAATAATTTGAAATTATTTAATTACTTTTCGTAAAAAAAAAATTTACAAATTTACAAATTTGGTCTTAAAGACTAAAATAAATTTTATTCTAATTTATATTTTTAACAAACACATAAAAATAAATTTTAATTTTTTTTATTTTTTTAACTAACTTAAATAAAAAATTTTATTTGTTTTTCTTTCCAAACTCTCTTCCATTATATTGTTATATGTAGGAACCTTTCTATCCTCATTATTTCGTTATTTTAAATCTACTGTAATGAAATAAAATGAAGAAAAATTATTTTTAAAGATTAAAATAAATATTATTTTTATTTATATTTTTAGCAAACATGTAAAAATATTTTTTAATTTTCTTATTTAATTATATAAAAAATAATTTATTTCATCGCTTTATATTTCCAACTACTTCGCACATTAAATCTTACACTCAACATGAACCTGTCTAATTAGGCAGAGTAGTATAACCCATTGATCAACTCGCAGCACCGAATCACCACAACTCGTAAATAACTATTTTTGAAAATCAAAATAAATTTTATTTTATTTCATAACTTCATTAACTAAAATATAATTTATTTCATTTCACTTCGTGTACAAACTTTTGTTATTTCCTTCGATTGCATACGATTCGATTAACCAAATCATAAGAACGAAAAAACTTGAACCAATCAAGTCGATTTTTTTTTTCATATGAACCGAAATCGAACCTCTTTAAACGATTAACCATTCAAATCGGTTCAGCTATCCACAACTAATTTTCAACCTATAACTAATTAATTATACAATCAAAAATATAAAAATAATCAAAAGTCAAACATAATTTGACAATAATAATAACATATTAATATAATAAATATAATACTAAGAGATTACATAATATATATTAGATAATTTATATTAATTGTAAAACTCGGTCGATTAACCAAACTAATAGTTAATGTATATTAAAAATCAAAACTAAAATCGAAGCAATCGGTTTAATTAACCACAATTTTTGATTTAATTTATTCGACTTAGTTTGATTTTTTAATTTATTAGTTTTTTTTTCTCACCCCTACTAGTTGGGGCGTGAAAGTTTTATTTCTCCCTTAGTTTTTGCTTGGGGAAGACTAGTTGGATTTGGGATTGATATTGGTTTCAATGTATTTATGGTTAAAGATCCTTGAATATATTCACACTGTTTTTAGTTAAAAAAGTGTGAGTACATCTGAATTTCTTTGAATTTTAATTCAATAATTATTCGTAAATGACATTATTTTAATAGATAAGACGAGAGAATGAGTGAATGATAAGTTAGAATTGTGGCGGAAAACATTAGAGGTAAAAGGGTTGAAGTGAAATCAATAAAAGACAGAATATATAGAATGTAAGTTTAGTCAAAATATAACAACGAGTAGCATAGAAGTAAGTTTGGCACTCAAAAGATTATAGAAAAAGAAAACTTTAGATATCTTGGATTTATGGTTCAACAGTATAGAGGGATTGATACTGATGTAAGTCATAGGATTCAAACCGGGTGAACTAAATGAAAGAGTTCTTTATGTGTCTTGTGTGATCGAAAAGTTTCCCTCAAGATTAAAGAAAAGTATTATAAAGTGATAGTAAGACCAGCGTTATTATATGAATCAGAGTGTTGGGTAATAAAGTATAATCATGTTTAGAAGATAGCAGTTGCGGAGATGAAAATACTAAGATGGATGTGCGGTATCACTAGGAGATATAGGATTAGGAACGAGGAGATTAGGGGTAAGGTAGGAATAGCACCGATTAAGATAAAATGAGAAAAAACCGACTACGGTAGTTTGGTCTTGTTAAAAGGTATCCAACGGACGCACCTGTTAAAAGGTGTGAAAGTATGGAGATTGATATGAGTAGGAGAGAGAGAAGGGGACCCAAGAGTAACTGAAGAATAACTATTAAATATAACTTTACTTACATAGATTTAACGGAGGATATGACTCTTAACAGATTTGATTAGCGTCATTAAATTCATATAACCGATCTTACTAAGTGAGAAAAGACTTAATTTAGTTTGATTTGATTTAATTCAATGGTTCCAATTTTACTCTCACCAAATTGACATAAAATTCTGTGCCCACTTCCCACTTTCATATTAGCTCCTTCTCGACCCCTTTTCTTATTTCTTTTATAAAATTTTATTGTAAAAAATAAAAAACTGTAAAACTTGAGATATATATCCTTGGTAAGTAAAAAAGTGCCACATCCCGGGGAATTATTCTTTACCATGATATAAAGTTAGCAACAATTGAATGGGAATATTTGAAATATGGTCTCAATATTACTATAACTTCCTAGTCTAGCGAATGATAAGAATATGCGAAAACACGAAAAAGTATATATTATCCATATCGAATATATTGTCATAAAATAGGAGAAAAAAAGAGTATATTTTTAAGAAACTTGATAAGTGACATAAAATTGATTTGAAATGATAAAAAAGTATTTTACTATTTGATTTTCTTTTAAGAAATTTTTGTGAATGAGGGTTTTGAACAAATATTGTTTCGTTATGAATTTTTAACCAATGTTTTTAAGTCACTTGTTAACAATCTATTAATAAAATAAATATAGAGTATATATTTTTTTTTTTTTTGAAAAACATTGGATGCACTTTACTTTTGGTTCTTTTCACTCTTTATTTCCTTCTCAATGAATAAAAATATATAAGAATTTATATACTTGTATAGTATTATGAATTAGATTGTTTGTACTCCTCAAATGTCTTATTATACTTGATTCTATCCTTTTTTTTTTTTTAAAGTAAACTTACAAAATTAGTAATTACTCATTTTTTTGTCTAACTATTATGATATGTAGTTTAAAATAACATAATTGTACTTTATAAAGAAAATATTTATAAATTTGGACAAACATCCTTATACCTTATTTTTAAGAATTGATTTTTTTATTTATATTTTTAACAAGAATTTAAAAATCAATTTTATTGTATTGTCTTTCTAAATTAATCAAATAAAAATTAATTTATTTCATTTCTTTACTTTACAAATTTTTGTTATTACTGTTAAGCATATGGTAGGATTGTATATGAATCTCTTAACTTCAATAATTTGGTTACATACTTTAAATCTAATCCAATTTAATTTAATAAAATATAAGTAAAAATATTTTTAAAGATTAAAATATTGTTATATTTTTAAAAATTTAATAAAAATACATTTTCTTTTGTTCTATATTTGAATCAAATAAAAAATAAGTTTTTTTTATATATTTAAGAAATAAAAAATTATTTTTACCTGTTTTTTGAAAATATAAATATAGTTTATTTTAAAATTTAAAAATATTTTCCTACATTTTATTTTATAATATCATGTTTAAAATAATTAACTAAATTATGTGAATTGAAAGGTTCATTATGTAAAATTCTACATACAAAATAACTCAAGAGTGATGACAAAAGTTAAAATGAAGATATTGAAAACAAAAATAAATAATTTTTTAATTGATTATGTTAGAAAATAAAATAACTAATTAAAATTTATTTTTATATGTTTGCAAAAATATAAATTGAAATAAAATTTATTTTAGTCTTTAAAAATTAGGCCCAAGTATGTTTGTCCAAATTTATAAAAGTTCTTTTATGAAAAATAATTATGTAATTTGGAATTATGCATAAAAATAATTAGTTAATTAGAAAAAAGATAAATTTATTGTTTCATTTAAGACATGTTTGTTTTAAGGGTAACAGAGGGTAAAGGTTTTGGGGTAATTTTTACTTTGTTTTGGGGGTAACGGAGGGTAAAGATTTTGGGGTAATTTTTACCCTCTATTACATGTATTTAGATCGGAGGTAACAATTATTCTGAGGATAATCATTATCCTCATATGAGGATAAATTTTTATTTTGAAATGAGGTGGATAATAAAAGGTAATGAAAATTTTTTACTATTTTTTTATTGCCTCTGTAAAATATATTTTTACAATCTTTTATAATTAACTTTGACCTTTTCAATACTTTTAGCATTTTATATATAATAAAATTATTACAGAATAATATTTACTCTTTCATTTTAAACAAAAGTATCGTAAACTTGTTACTTCATTAACTATTGCCTGAGTAATAATTACTCCTATAATTTTTTACTTTCAAATTTTTCATCTCAAACTAAACATATCCTTAATAAAAAGTAAAATAAAATATAAAAAAATAAAAATTTAAGAGTGCAAAAGATCTCACCTTCGGGCATGTTAATTTGTTTTGAGGGTAATGATGGTTAAATTTTATTAAAGGTCATTCGTTACATTAGTTTGAAAGACCGAGTAATGATCATATTGGAGTAACGATTGCCCCCTTATAAGAGTAAATTATTACTGATGGAGGAAGTGGGTAATAGGAAATAATAAAAACATTATGCTATTTTCTCATTACTTCTGCAAAATATCCTTTTACACCCTTATTAACTAGACATCGTTCACATATAAATAATTAAAATAAATATTATAAAATAATAATTTATGCAATCAAATTAAAATTAATTAATTGCTAAATTATTTTATCATAATAATTTTTAATAGATAATAATTTATTATTAAAATGATTTATTTTATTTTATCAAATTAATACTATTGAAATACTAATTTATGATTAAAATTATTTTTAATAAATAATAATTACTTATTAAAATGATTTATTTTATTAAAATTTTTTATTAAATAAAAATTATTTCCCATAAATAATATTTACTAAGTTGTGTGTTGCATTAATATAATTTATTAAAGTTAATTATTATTAAGATAGCACTTATTATAATAATTTATTTTATTATAATATTTTACTAAAATTAAATATTAACTTTTACTACTTGGTTAATTTACCCTCATTCCAAACACAATTAACTTTTACTCCGTCAAACTTTTTAGTATTTCAAGTATAATATAATTATTACTAAGTAATATTTACTCTTTTAATTCAAATATAGGTATCATAAATTCGTTACCCATCAACTATACTGAAACAACAACTACTCTTGTAATATTTTACTCTTGAAATTTTTATCTCACTAGAAATTGTCTGTGCCTAAAGACATAAAAAAATAATTTGGCCGATAAATAACTCCACTATAAATTTTTAAAACAATTTAAATAATTTATTAAATTCTAAGATATATTTGAGAGAGTAAGAATCAATATGAGTTTGGTTGTGGAGAAACTAATGGGTGAGTATGGTAAGAAGAGAAGGATGAGTGAGATGTTATTAGAGAAAAGAGGGACAGAAAATGAGATTTAGTGAGAGTTTCAATTAATAACGAATTAATAGATAGAAGATCAGATTTAGTGACAAAAGTTGAACCAACTAAAATTAGGGAGTGGTAGAAAAAAATCTAGTAGCATTGTAAAAGTGTAACATAAATAGTATAAAAGTGTATATACTTAAAATTTTAATTTTAATATTTTAAGTTTAATGTACATTAAAATTAAAATTTTAATCTAAATGTTTGTTTTCTAATTTTTTTTCTAATGAAAATTAAAGTCTAAATACCACTTTTTTTTTTTTTTAAAAATAAAAAATCTTGGTTGACTTTTTCTTTTTTTTTTTTTGATAAATATTCATACAGTGTCTAAAAATATTAAATTATATACTATAAATATTTATCACATTTTTAAAAATGTTAATTTAAAAATTTGTATAAAAATTTATTTTAAAAGATATAGAAAAAGTGAAAGCATGTGAAAATAAAGAAAAAAAAGTAATCCTTATTATTGAACAAGTCCAACTATTAAAAATATATCTTGAGTTTCATTATTATATAAAGACCAAACATTCCTTTAATAGTATTTACCATTTTATGTTAAAATCACTAATTAACATTTCGGGTGCGTACAATTTTGACTAATTTTATTTTTTAAACCGTACGATCAAATTTAAGAAGTTTGGTTTAATTATTTATTTAGTAATGATCAATTTGGTTAGTTTTTATAAAAATAACGATTATCAATTTTAGTTATGGTTTTAAAATTTTAAAATCAAATAAACCAAAATAACTAAATTAAATTTACCTTTACAAGCACCATGACTTTTGAAATTCTATAGAGCAATTAAAGTATTGCCGAATTATCTTACTTCCCACTCATTCTCACGGTTCAACAAATAATTATAATATTGAATACACTTAACTTTTGAAATTCAGTGGCTTTTGTTTATGTTTTATTACTTTGTATTTTTTTTTTAATTCAAGTTGTTTTATTTAGTTTTATTACTCATTTTATTTTCTTAATTATGGTTTAATGAAAACATTTATTGACTTTTGTGATTTGAAATTTAGAATTTGAATATTTTGATGAGATTATATTTTTTGTAGCACTTATAATAAAAATTATCATTTTATTTTTATAATTAAATTACATAAATATATTTAAATTTATAAATCTTTATAAACAAATCAACCATAATAACCAAACCGAAATAAGTTAGTGCATTTTTTTTATCGATTTAATTATCATTATTAGTTTTTGAAAATAATTAATTTAATTATAAAAACTATAATTTTCGACCCATGCCGATGGACGATCGCCTCTAATTAAACTCATCGTTGGTATGGAAGCAAGTGGAGCAAACAAGTCTTCACTGCGGAAAGTCAGACACTTTTGCTCACCTTTTCGAAAAAAAAAAAAAAGAAGGAAAGAAAAAACAATACTTTTGCTCTCTTTGTTATAAAAAAAGTTCATCAATTTTTGGTAATTCGTTCTCACAAGTTGAAGCATGTTATTTTTATGCATTTAAAAAAAATTATAAATGTTAAAGAAAAGTTAAAATAAATAAAAAGTTAATATTTTTTGTGGGTGAAAAAAGAGTAATGTATTTGATAAATTTAATAAAAAATAAAAAATTTAGACATTTTTGACATTTACCAAACCAACATTTTACTGTAAAAAAATATGGTTATTCACTGCTCATCGTTATTTGGTTTTTTTTTTTTTAATTATAAAATCATAAACTTTTTTTTTTTCCAAGGTTATGGTTGTCCTTCTCGTGCTTTGCTGAATTGATGGTTATTCAAATAAATCAAAATCTTTCCACTTATCTTTTAGTCGTTTCGACATTTTGGAATCAAATACCGACTTATGCGAAACATTTGGGATATTTCCCTTCCCTGGTTGTCCTTTTTGTGCTCTGGTCGATTTACGGTTACTCTAACATATCTAGATATTATCTTTTTACCGTGTCAACTTTAGGAATCAAATAGCGAACTTATTTCTACAGCCAAACATTTTGTGCGAAGGTGTCATTTGATTTATATTTTTATTTTGAGTAAATTACACCTAAACTTTTAAATGTTTACATAATTACACATGATTCTCTTAATATTTCAAAATTACAATACTTTTTCTTATTTTAAAATATTTGTAACAAATAGCCCTTTCGTTTGCCTTCGTTAAAGTTTTACCCAAAAACGTTGTGATTAGCCATAAAATATTTTGAAAATAACATTTTTATCCTTTTAGCATTTGCGAAAGTACTAAAATAACCTTTGTTCACTTTTTTAGTGTCATGCCTCTAACTTAAATTGTCCGGGATAGATGACATGGGAATATAAGAACTAATTAAAACAATTTAAAACCTGTATCAAGGTCAAGTCAAAGCACAGTAACATTCATCAGAGCAACTGCCTTCGTCCCTCATTTCCATAATAAATAAATATACAATATCTTAGACATTAATGTAGCCACACCCTGGTAGCATTTACCAAAATATACATAAACAAAATAAACAACCATATCGGGCCTTCACTTTAAACCCCATGATTATAACTCCAATAGACAAATTCTCATTTAAGAGGACAAACACAATTATTACCTTTCACAGTATATACCAGACTTAGGCTACTCATGCCTAAGCTACCTACGTATCCCACCTCGGCAATCAGGTCTCCGTAATTCTTATATTCCCATGTCGTCCGTCCCGGACAATTTAAGTTAGGGGCGTGACATTTGGCATATGCGAAAGTACTGAAATAACCTTCATTGCCCATTCGTAATGGACTAATACCTATCTTCTCCATCTG
This sequence comes from Pouteria glomerata, assembly GCA_035590655.1. Lineage (NCBI taxonomy): Eukaryota > Viridiplantae > Streptophyta > Magnoliopsida > Ericales > Sapotaceae > Pouteria > Pouteria glomerata. The sequence continues at coordinate 8,240 of JAVXUM010174271.1, forward strand.
CAACAAAGTCAAAGTCATCAGAGTACATCTCGAACGACAATGAAATAAAAAGATAACCAAGCTACATCGATGCTCTTCTTCACCTATCTCGATCGGTTCTCTTTGAGCCAAATTCTCTCTATATCGAAAGTCTTCGTTTATAACCAAAGTTCTCTCTGCCAGTTAGGGTTCTCTGTTTCTATTTAACAAAGCTCATTATACGAAAGGTATAGTTATTTTTCTTCCAATCAATTTTTATATTTTAACTTTCATTTGATATTTCTTTGTATCGAAAGAAAAAATTAGAAGTTGGGTGATTTTGCATGGGTTCAGTTTGTTAGCCATTGTTTTTCAAGCATGAAAGTTTTGTCTATTGTTCTCATAGCTAAGGATTTTTGGAAAATCATTATTTTTATTGATTTTAATGTTGGTTTGATGGGTGAAATTGTGTTGTGATGATTAAATTTAGAAAGTTTATGTTGGGGATTCTTTTGATGACTGATATCATGGTGGTGGCACTTATGTAGTTTTTTGTATTGTTGAAGTGATTTTTGGGATTAAAACTTGAAACCCACTAGTGACCTTACTCCTAAAACAAGAGAGGTCAATTGAAATAAAAGAGATGAAAGGTTTTCATTTTTATTGAAAGATCTTAAAATAAAAATAAAAGTGTGCTCCTCTTAAAGGAGGGTGCATTACAGGTATTTGAAAAACAATGCCACAGAAAGAATTTTTTATGTTTTTATGTATTTTTTTACTTTTTACATCCTTGAATCCACCATGTACCATAGTTATTAGCATTTTTAATAATTATCCTACACAGATTTCATGTCTTATTTGTTTAAAATTTATTTCCTTATATGATAGTAGTATGTCAACAAACAGCAGTGGATGTAGCAACTCTCGATTAAAGTATCGTATTCGGCAGTGTAGATGTGAAGAAAGAGTAGTTGTTGGTATATCGGAGTTAGTAGACAACCCTGGAAAACTTTATTTTTGATGTGCTAAAAGAGAATGCAATTACTTTGCTTGGTGTAATGTGACACCCTTGGATGAAATTAGAGAAGCCGAGCAACTAACTGCAGCTAATGAAGTTATGCCTCCCAATGTAATCAATGAATTTAGGGTGTTACATATAAGACTTTACACTTTGGAAGCTAACTTCAGAGTTGTAAAGCTTATCCTATTGTCAATTGTAATTGTCACATGTATGGTGTTCATTGTGTTGGTCGTAATATTGGCAAAAATACTTTAATAATTAGTATGTAAGACTATGTGATGGTCTTTCATGGTAGACTTATATATTATTGTAAACAATCATTAGTAACTTGAGTTTACGATAAACGAATTGTTTTGTTATGAATTTGAAATTGATAGTGTTCGAAATTGGTAGTGATTCTTGAGTTAATTTGATAAATGGTTGTAAATATAAGGAATTTAAATTTGAAAGTGATCCTTTTATTCGTTGCAGCATTGTATACAGATCATTGCTTTTAGTTGGTGGTATTGCATACAAAACATGAGTGTGGGTTAGGAATTGCCTAGAAAATAAGTTGGTGGTATTTACTGATAACAGACCATAGCTTTCAGTTAAGAAGAAGGTTGTGGTGACATTTGCAGATATAGTTTAGTAACATTTGAAATGTTTAATAAATTTGGGAAAAAACAGAACTACAAACCTGTATTTGGTTGGCAAATTCATGAACAATTTCCCTGAAAATAAATATAAAAGTGATTTGAACTTGGTTGAAAATTCATCAAAGGAAAACAGAAGTCGTGTCCCTAATTTCTTAATTTGATATGTAGTGTAATAGAATAGAATTTCATTGATTATAGTTTGCTTTTGGATCGAGACCTCTTGTTTAAAATTTGATTAACAAACTATACTAACCATCTTATTCAAAACAATATACTTATTTACAATTTGCTCAACAAACCTGTTTACAAATAACATACTTATATAACTAACATTCCCATTCAAAATAAAACATCGATGAAAAAACAACACACATGTTTACATTTTGATAAGTAACATTCCTAATGAAAACAACACACTTATATCACATTCAAAACAACACACTTGATCAACAAATAACACACCTATTTACAATTTGATAAGTAACATTCTCATTTAAAACAACAAACTCATATCACTCAGCCATTCCCAGTTACAAACTAAACTACAAAGGATCACAAAAAGTAAGCCATTCAACAAGTACCCGCCATTACCATTAACCATCAGTAACATTAATCATCCAGAAGAAAAGTTAACCATCCACCATCCAGCACATATCATGCCCATAGGCAAATAAATAAATCCCACTAAACAAAAAACTTAAGTAGGCTCCTATACCTTTAATCTATGTATACCAACACAAAAACTATACCCCTAGACCACTATATCTCGAAAGAGCGACTATACTTCTATATCACTATATGTCGAAAGAACCAATGTACCCTTGCACTCCTGTACCAAAATACCATTGCTACAGCAAAAATGGATTACTAATGTCGTCTAATTCATTACTACAGTTATAACCACTAAACTTGTCAAATATGAAGAGGGACTCTTGCTATTGAAGACTACGAAAGCTGCGGTTGAAGTGCTGCTGAAGATTACGAAGGCTACAGTGGAGGTGTTACTGATTGTTGTAACTTGTGGAGTTGCTCGTTGACTACCTATTTCTTGTGGAGTTGATGTTGGACTTTTTTTAGTTGGTGATACCTTTTCACTTCTAAAATAAATAATAAAAAACTTGCCAATATTTTATTTAGATTATAGCAGAGGTTCCTCCAAGAGTGACCAATGCATCGCAGGGAGTAGAGGTCCCATCTAGTGCTGGGGTTCTACCAGAGGCTGATGATGTGCTCCAAGTAAAAGTAAACAAGAAGGGGTGGCTAATTCACCTCAAGTTCTTAATGATCAGGCTAAAATGGCCAATATTTCTCATGAAGGTTTAGTTAAACCAGAAGATTTTATGTGAAATATGGCCACAGTCATGATGAAGATGGTAGGAAGAATATAGAAGGACGACTCCATTTAAGTATTGACTATGTTCAATAAGATGAATCCACTAACATTTGATGGAGATGGCAGATCTAGATATGGCTAAGAGTTTCTTATCACAGTAAGGGAGAATATTTAATATGATAGAGATTATTAGAGATGAGGTGAAGGTGTATTTAATATTTAATACACATCATTTCAATTGACTAGAAAAGTGAGCGATTGGTGGACATTTATAGAAGGCTCTCAAAATGTCTGTAAAATAACTTGGGAGAAATTCAAGAAAATGTTTAGTGAACAGTCCTTTCCACTTCCAATGGAGATTTAAAAAAGGACGAGTTCATGAATTTGATCCAAGGTACAATGACAGTTTTAGAGTACAAGTATAAATTCTTCGCTTTTTCTAAGTATGCGCCAAAGATAGTTTTAACGGAGTATAACAAATGCCAAATATTGGAGAAAGGTTTGAGATTAGCCATCAGAAGCAGGGTAGTAATTCTACATTTG
>JAVXUM010174280.1:0-11731 GCA_035590655.1 Pouteria glomerata
AAGTGGGGGTGGATACCTCTTCCTAGCAGGAGGCCTTTTGGGGGTGGCACTGGGGTTGCCCTCCCAGGAACAAAACCCTGACGGGTCGGGTGGCTGCGGCGCCCGGATGCTATGTGCCGTCCACGTGAGCGTGGATCCCAAAAGCGGACAATATCTTGCTAGCGGCGGCGGTCCCGGGCTGTTACATTATCAGGAACTGTAAAAGCTATAGATTGATTTCAAAATTCTAACTTTTTTTTCTCAGACGATAGAGTATTCTTTAGTTCTACTGTTGTCTTCCTTTTGCTATCATTTCTTACCCCTTAAAAATGAGCCCAAAAAAAAAAAAGACCTGATCCAAGCTTGTATTTGTTTCTTCTTTTCACTATTTTATTTCTTGATTTTGAATGTGAAAATAAAGTACATAAAATCTCTCCTAATCTTCTATATTTATTTCATTGCCCCCCCCAAAAAGGGAAAAAAACTTATGATTGTCCAAATTGTATTGTTCTCCTTTAAGAATAAGAGAATCCATTTATTAAATCCATTTAGCAAAGCAGAGGATGATGTTACTGATAGGGTGAGGTCTATAACAGCATCAAAGGAGGAGGCCAAAGTGTTAAGAAGCAAAAGCCAGTGGAAGCCAAGCCTCCTGTATATATCTCCAAAAGCAAAACTCTCATGCCCGTCGAGCTGTCCTTCCGTAAGTTCATGGCAAAGATTTCTCCTTCCATCGCATAAGTGAGCTCTTTCGCTGCTACTGAGCAATAAAATGCAGAGAAGAGTGTGCTTTGTTCTTTTTTGAGTGTTAAGAGAAAAGAAAGAAACTAAGAAAATTCTGTATATTCACCTGTGTATATATAATGAAATAGCAAACCTATTTATAGGAGTGCCAAGTAGAAATAAAATAGAAGACAAACTCTACTACTACAAGTCTAGACCAACTTTATTACTAGTTATAAACTCAAATTTTAGTTATCTGAGAACTATAGATGTACATTTATATCCCCCCTCCCTCAAACTCAAGGTGTTAAAATATTAATCAGCTTGAGTTTGAAAACAAGGTCAACAAAACATCTTAGAGAATGAGCCTTGGTAAAAATGTCAGCTATCTGGTCCGCAAAAGAGATTACTTGGAGAGGAACAGTAACACGAGTAACATGTTGGCGGGTAAAGTGACAATCAAGTTCAATATGTTTAGTGCGATCATAAAAGACATCATTATGAGTAATTTGGATAACACTATGATTATCACAATGAATAGTGGTAGCCTTTGTGGAAGAAACACCCAAATCAGCAAATAGCCAGTGAAGTCAAAAAAGCTCCTAAGTAGTATCTGTAGGGGCACGATATTCAATTTCAGTGCTTGAGCGAATAACTAGAGAGATTGCTTTTTACTGTGCCAAGAAACAAGGGAAGAACCTAAGAATAAACAAAAACCAATAGTAGATCGACGGTCAGTAGGATCGTTAGCCTAATCAGCATCAGAATACGCACGAAGCTTTAAAAACGATGTGCAGAGTAGTGAAGGCCATGCAACAAGGTACCCTTGACATAACAAAGGATGCGAAGCACAACAGCATAATGAGTGGAACGAGGAAGTGGTGAATTAGGTGGCAAATTATGCTAAGTAAAGTTAAGAAAACCAGTTTCAAGTGTAGAATCAACAGCTAGAGTAAAAGGTTCAAAATCGTCAGGAATAGAGAGCTTATGCAAGTCATCATCACCATCATCATTATCAGGGAATAATGTTACAGAGAAGTCAGTAAAAAAATTTGTGGAAGAAGGAAATTAAAAAGAAGATATGGATGAGAATATTTTATGTTCCCAAAAAATGACATGACGGGAGATACAGAGACATTTAGAGAGAGGATCTCAACATCGATAACCCTTGTGTTTAATACCATAGCCCAAAAAGCAAGATAGGTGTGAATGAGGTTCAAGTTTGGAATGTTCATGAGGTTGTAATGAAACAAAATAAGCACACCCAAAGACTTGAAGATTAGTATAGGTTAGGAATGACCATAAAACTTTTCTTGAGGGGAAACATTACCCAAAAGAGAAGAAAGGACACGATTAATTGTATTGATAGCAGTGAGAGCAATTTTTCCTCAAAATCGTTCAGGACAAGATGAAGATATAAGTAGGGTACAAATAGTGTTAAGGATGCGGCAATGTTTACATTCAGCCCGACCATTTTGTTGAGAGGTGCTAGGACAAAACCGATGAGGAATGGTATCTTATGTGTGTAGGAATTGAAGGAAGTTGCATTCTTTATATTCCATGGCATTGTAAGATCAACAAATTTTAATTGGTTGAGAAAATCGGGTTTAAATCATTTGTGCAAATTCAGAATAAATTTGAGGTAATTGTGAATGATTATGTAACAAATATATCCAGGTATATAACCAAAAAAATCATCCATAAAGACCATAAAATATTTTGAACTGCCCATTGTAGCATTGAGGGAAGGTCCCATACATCAGAATGAATAAGATCAAAAAGTGCTAAAAAAAATAGAATTACTAGTATTAAAAGGCAAAGCTGGTTAGTTTCCAAGTTGACAAGATAAACAATCAAGCTCTTCTAACTTAATAGGCCCTAAATGACCACTAGAAATTAGTAAATGAAAACAATCTATAGAGACATGACCCAAACAAGAATGCCAAAGATAGAGTGAAAAAAAGTCACTGGTTGAAGCTGCAGACTAAACTGAAGTGGGTGATGGTGAAGATGGCATTCGAAGGTGAATGAGCTTGAATAAGTGTCCTTGTTTATGCCCTATCCCAATAGTCTACCCTGTCTATGGATCCTGCACAAGACAACCAGTAGAAGAAAAACTAACATTAACCAAAGTTGACCAATGGAGATAAGTTTTAGTGTAAGAGAAGTTATATGATACACATGGAAAAGGAAAAAATTTATGATAGTGATAGATGCAACGTGACTAACATTCATAGAGGTACCATTAGGAGCATTAATAACAGGAAAGTTAGGTGTAAATTCTCGAGAAGAAAATAAAGAAGAGTATGAAGACATGCGATTACAACATGCGGAGTCAAAAAACCAAGATGATGTACCTGAGGTGGTAGACATGACAACAGGCGAGTTAGGACTAGAGGAAGACATCACCTATTTAACAATGGCCTTAATATTACCTAATGAAAAGGTAGTAGAAGACACCTCAGAAGTATTGGTCATAGCTGCAGTTTGATTTGTCTTTGAAGAGGATGCTTGATAAGAAGTCGAAAGTTGAGAGCATTCTAAGGGGTAATGGCTAGAACCAATCTTGTGACATGTGGGACAAACATGACCAGGGCAACGTTTATAAGAACGGGAAGGGCTATTGCAAAGTTTGTAGTAAATTTGGCAAAGCTATTTTGAAGTACCACTAAGAGACTAAGTAGATGAGGCTCTCTAGGTCGAGCAGTTAGGATGAGTGGTGACAACAACAGTGTTAGGGGTTTCATAAACACATAACCGAGTCTCTTTTGACAAAAGTTTAGAAATAGCTTGGTCCAATGTAGGAAGAGAACTGTGGTGTAGTAACGATGCTCGAACATGCTTAAATTTATCCATGAGAGACATTAAAAACATTATCAGTCGCTATTGATCACGATAAGATGCAAATTTTGTAGCATCGTTTGTGCAAGACCAAACATGTTCTGAAGTGGTTAATTGGTCCCAGAGTGCATGCATCTAAGATAAGAAGGAATAAATAGGTTGGCCAAGTTATTGTCTCATGTGATGGAGAGAGGTGAGTAGTTAAAATTGGTGAGTAAGATCTGCAGCAGTGTACCGCTATTGAAGAAAATCACAAATTTCCTTAGTAGTTTTAAAATGACCAAACCATAAAGCAATAAATGGAGATGAAGTATTACAAAATCAAGTGATAACTTGGTGATTCTTGGTTTTCCAATCTTCATGTCGATCAGCAAAATCATCATTTTCATTTTATTCGTTAGTTTTTTTTTTTAGTGCAGTAAGGTCTCATGTAATGTATTGCCAAAGTTTTCGACCTTTAAGAAAACTGGATATGCCTTAAGACCAAGAGATGTAGTTGAAACCTTCAAGGGTGATGGTGATGGGTTTAGAAATCTCTGAACAATCCATGGGCAGGAGAACAAAAGTGTATCAATAAGAATAAGTGTAATTGGACGAAGAATCAAGTCCAAACAGTGCTGTAGATGATGAATGGGAGTAAACTGATGCCAAAAACAGATTTAGAAACCTTAAAATAGGCCAAAATTGGTCTGAACTGGTCTAGAAGGGCCATAAGGGGGCTGAACCGGCCAGCAAGACCTTCCAAACCGGTCTGGCAGTTTGGCAGGACTGGAGGCTTGTGCTGAAACTGGGAGCCACGACCTGGGAAGTGGCTAGGAAGGGAGTCGCGATGGAGCTGCGATGGTGGAATCGACAGAGGTGAGCCGTGCGATTGCCTAGATGCGTGGCATGTGGTTCGAGACGGGTAAAAGCCTTTAGGCGGAGCATATGGGCGCATAGGGATTTTTTTGTGGTGTTTTTAGTACCAATGTATTCATCTTGATGAGAGGAAGATGAATATATTATGGATTTTGAAGAATAATTGAACAAAGAATGTGAAATTACCAAAAAACAGTACAGGTATGGAGACTCGGTTGTTTTTGATTGGTGCTCATAAAAGAAAAAATTTACCAAAGGCAGGTTGCATGCTTAATGGTCACGAATCATAAACTAGGCTCTGATACCATGTTAAGAGAAAAGAAAGAAACTAAGAGAATTTTGTATATTCATCTGTGTATGTACAATGAAGTAGCAACCTTATTTATAGGAATGCAAAGTAGAAATAAAATAAAAGATAAACTCTACTACTATAACTTTAGACAAACTCTATTATTAGTTATAAACTCAAATTCTAGTTATCTGAGAATCATAGATATACATTAATATTGAGATTGTTAGGTTTCTCGCATAAATTGTAAAAAGGACTGATGGTCAACATTTAAGTGTAAAGAAAAGTCTCACTGCATAAGCTAGCTTTCAAGTTGAAATAAGCCCAAAACCACCCAACACTAGTATCATAGTCCAAATTTATAATTAATCTTAGTCCATCGGTAGAAATAGATTGTCACTTCTTTCGACCCAAGACCCGATGTATGAAGATAGAGATTATTAGACTTTCCTACATCGTTTGTAGAAAGGGTTTGTGATCAATATATAAGTGTGAGGTAAAGTCTCTCAACATAAAGAGTATTTTGTCTAACTTGTAATTTGTATAAGATTGTTGTGAAAAATAAAATAGTCTATTGTTTTATACATAGATTGATCTAGTATTTTTTCTATCTTACAATCTGTATAAGATTTATTTTGTCTATTTTCTAATTTATATAAGATTGTTGTGAAAGAAAAAAAAATTAGTGTATTGTTTTATATATATAAGGGCAATTTGATCATCTTTCTTCTAATATGTAATAAAACCAAATTGTTGAAAAAGGGAAAAGAATAATGCGATAAGAAATAAAGTTATGTGCACCATCAATACATCTCACATGTTTGTAACTGAAAAGAAAAAGAAAATGGAAAGAGAAATGAGACAAACATACCATCGTTAATGGGGAAAGAAAATAGTGGTAATGGGAGCATCACATACGCAAATCATGGTTTTTAAAAAGGTAACAGGTGTCATAACAGTAATAGATGCGGTAATGCGAAAGCGGGATATAATCGATATTACAAAGCGAAAACAAAAATCGAAAACGTGATTTTTTTTTCCGAATTCTCAATTCACCTAAATTTGGTAGTTTTTGACATTTTAACAATTAAAATGTATAAATATAGCCAAATATTCTTTGACATATGTAATGCCCATTTAATAATTTTATTTCACAAAATTTATATTTTGTATCATGCTTAATGCCAATGTGTGCCATTCAACCAATATCATTGGGATTAACTCTAGAAATTAACACCATCACCACCATCACTAGGAGTAGAACTACTACCATTACTTCTAATATTTAATTGATGTGACATATTGTTACTTTACAAAATAAATTTTAATATTATATTATTTCATTATTTTGTGTCATTAAAATATAAATATTTGGTGTTATATTTTTTTATAGCTAAAATCATAAATTAAATTTGATTAATTACAATAAATTTAATTTAATTTAATTTAATTTTTAGTGTAACTAATATTTTTTAATATGTAATTGTATAATACTTAATAATTTTTAATATAAAATATTTAATTGATATTATTTAATATAATAGTGATGCTTAATTAATAATTTTTAAAATAACTAATACAAATTACACAATATTTTAATTAAAAAATAATTATAATTAAAAACAATTTAATATATTATATTAATATAATACATTATGCTTATATATTATATTAATATTATACAAGCACTAACAAAATATTAATGTTGATGGACAAATGAGTCCAATACCCGAGGAACCCAACCCCCACCACCTCCAAATTAATTATAGTTTCTTTATTCCTGTCCCGTCTTCTTCTCCAGATTTTTCCTTCTCTGTAGTCACCATTTCTTTATGTTTTTCTTCAATTTTTTAGTTCATAATTTGTTTTAAATTTTTGGTAATAATATTCCATTGATTAGAAGAGGAGAGGAGAAAAAATTTGAGAAAGAAAATAAGAAGAAGATTTGGTACACGAAGGCTAAAGTTGGAAGACGATGAATAGACGATCAGCTGCTTCTTTGTTTTCAGACTTTGTTCAAAGTTTTGTTGAAAAATTAGGGTTTTTTTTGTTTCAAATCTCTGTTGAAAGATCATAAAGTTTCAAGTCAAACCCTTTTTTTTTAGTTTTTTGAGATCCTTTGCTTTTCGTGCGTAAATTTTGTCTATAACGCTACGTAATGCTTTCGTAACGGCCGTTACAGCGCTGTAACGAGCCATTACGGTGTGATTGCCGCTTCACACTCTGTAATGTGACCTTAACGATCACAGAACAGGCAATACCCTTACGTAACGACGTTTTTTAATACCATGATACAAATGCACGAAAGCTCAAGAGTTACCCTCAGATCAACCAAAGCTCAACAAACGTTGATGATTCAAATTCAGTCGAGCAAGCTTTCTCAATCTTGACTCTCCAAGTGTCTCAGATAAGTGGTTCAGATTTGATGGAAGATAGTAGGGATAACTGAAAGCATTTTATGCTAAGTGGTTAAGTTGGTAGAAGGAAGTTTCTATAGTAAGTTATATATATTGTAAACATTTGTGGAGTCCAACAAGCAACCAGGTAAAGTAATTCAAGTCAACTAATGGGTAAAGAGGATGTTCGAAGCTAATTCTATGGGTCATAGTGAGTTAGAGACAAGTGGGCCAAAGGAGTTGTTTGTTAAATGAAGGCCATTTAATAGCTGTAAGGGAGCTGAGTCATCACAGGGATGGACCAACTGAATATAACAAATTGTAACAGTTGTAGTAGTAGTCAGTTATATACTTTAGTCAGGTTAATCACAATTACTAGTTAGCTATAATTAGCCCTTATAAATACATTGTAATGCAATTGAATAAAACAATGAAAAATTTTAAGAGAAATTGTTTTCTTTGGGAGGCTAGAAGTCCTCGAAATCTTCCACCATTGTTGTTTATTTGATTGTATTCCCTCATAGGCAAGGGGTAGGGCAAAACTCAAGGGGAGCTCACTCCATAATCTCACCATCAAATACTATCAATAAAACTTGACATAGATTATTCATTGCTCCTTATTCTAGCTATAATACATGGGACAAGAATTTATAAGGGATAACACAGACTCATTATATGTACTATTCCCTATCAATGACCTGGAATGTGTTATCCCCCATTACCCAATACAGGTAAACAAACACAGCATACTATCTCTGAAGGCAAATTATTCACGGATAGAGCTGATTATCACTGTTTTGATTCAATTAACTTTAATCTTATTTTTACGAGCTTGACGATAAAGAAATTGTCTATTGAATGAATATTGAACATAATTTTTTTTTTTTTTTGCCTTAAATTGTATTTATGTCTAAGTCCAAGTTCTACTCTAATATAAATAACTCGAGTTGAACTTAAATAAGCTAAAATTTGGTGTAACTCACCTTTTTTTTTTTTTTTTCAAAAGTTGACAACTCATAAATATGATTATTAATTATATATGTAAACATAATATTCATAAAAAAATTAATTTAATAATTTAATACATAATTTAGGTCATAAAATATAACAAAATACGAGATGTAAAATTTTACGATTTTGTATGTTTCAACTATTAACTTGGCTAAGTTGGTCTTAATAATATATTTAAATAATTAAATAATGTAATAGGTGGTTACCCAATGTTTTAAATTTTTTAGATTAATTTAAAGCAAAGAAAGACATCTAGGGATGGCAACGGGACAAATCAAAGGCGAATATAACAATCTCCAAATTCAAATTCCGAATCTTCTGTTTTCTTCCAAATTTGCCCCGAATTTTGAACGGATATTTTTTTGAACCTTCATCCTCAACATATCCAAAAATCCAAATTCTTCTTTTTTCTCTAAATTCGCCCTTAACTCAATACATTACTTGGTTGCATATGTAACTTATAATTATCAAATAATTTATTTCTAAAATTAAAATAATACATAAATATCATCATAGTAATAATTTACCAAAATAATACATATATGTTTCCAAAATTAACATTTTACCAAAATACTATTTCACCAACGCATAATAGAGATGCGTAATTCTAAATTGAAAAAATCAATTTATAATATTATAATTTATCTTGGATTGAGTTTCTATATACTAATTTTTATGATATTATAAGTATGTCATCCAAAAATTAAAAAAAAAATATTGAATGTTCATGAAACATTTTAGTTAAATTATTTAAAAATTCTATTTTCTAGAGAATTCCTTGAACATGAATATTGAAAAGTTTAAAAACATTAAATTATATTTTATTTGAAAATGTTAAAAATACAAGAAAAAAACTATTCAAAGTTAAGAAAAAAAGTTCCTTAATGAAATAATAATCTTTTGTACTAAAAATAAGAAAAATAAAATAACAAATAAAATATTTTAATTATTTTTTAAAATTTGTATCTAAATATTTTTCTAAAAATAATCAAGTTTATGAGTCATAATTGAGTGATTAGAATTATATAAATTAATTTAAATTTGTAATAATAACAGTTTTATAATTCATGCAATGAGTAAAAAATTTAAATTTTATAGAGATTTGTATTATTTTATAAAGTCCTAAATGATATACCTTATAAAATTTTAAATTTACCTTTTTAAGTTTTCTTGATTTTTGTGTATGAAAGAAATAAATTTAAACTTTTAAATCAACTTGCTATAAAATCAAAAAAATCAAATTTATAATTTTTTTCCAGGCACACCCTAATTAATACAAAATGATAACAATTTTCACTTTAAATTTATTTATTAATATTCATTTTAATAATCAAAATAATGATGTTCAATAACACTAAAGAATGATGAAAGTAAATGTTGTTTGTTATGTTATAGTAGTGATATTATCATCATGGATCTAAATGATTTGGACTTGTTCAGATATTTTTTGAAACAAATCGGAATAAATCGGAGCAAATCAGGATAGATTCAGATCAGATATCAAATTCGATGTAGATCACAGAAAAACAGTCTCATTTTCATACCCAATCCAATATGCTAATTATTTTTAAAAAACAAATCCAAATCCAATCCAATCTCATAAAAAATTCAAATCTCATATTCATTAGGCTCAAATAATAGATCGAATTTGGACGGATTGTCCAAGATGACCATTCCTAAAGACATCAATTTTATTTAGTTAATAGGGATAGTGGTTAACATAACTTAAAACATGACTTTGTGGCTACAGAATTAGCCCTTCTTGCTCAACCTATACCTTTGAGATTTAGCTTAGTTTGACAATACTAGTCAAAAATTAACCCTTCTTGTTAAAACTTCTTTTAAATTATGAAGGGTTAAAATATTAAATTAATAAAAAACTAAAATCCTAATTACTAAAATACTATTTTTTTTCTCTTCTCAAATACAAAAAAGTTACCTAATAGAAAGTTAATTTTATTTTTCTTCACAAACTAATTACGGAAATCTAAAATTACAGTAAATAACAAAAAAATCCTGGAGAAAGTAACAGACAAAACCATCATCCAGAAATATTTATTATTTCCCAAAGTAACCAAAAAAAAAAAAAGAAAGAAAAAGACAAACTATATCCTCTGCAATTTCATTCCCTTTTTCCTCCTCTCGAAATGAAGAGACAAAGAGAACCTAAACTTTTAAACACTACCGCACATGCAATAAAAAGCTCCATTTGACAAGATTCAATCACTGCCACAACGTCCATTTCAACGGGCCATTTTGAATATAACAAAGCCATAGCACCAACATATACATATATATATATATATAACAGCCATAACATAATAGATTCTGCACAAGAGAGAGAGAGAGAGAGAGCCTTAATGCTGATTCTTCAAAATTCAGAAGTGTGACATATCTGATACATGGACCTACGGGATTTTATTATCGGGGTTGAGCGAAAAAAGGTCTGAAGGTCAAAACCAGACCAATCAACTCTACCAAGTTCAGGATGAAGAAAACCATCTGAGTACCTGCATCTCAACGTACAAGGACTTGGTAAGGAGAATTATTTTTAAACCACAAGCTCCGGAGAAATCGAAAACTGATGTTTCATTAATTGTTGACACAATAGTCAGAATAATTGTCAAAAATATCTGAAGTTGCGTGAATGAAGGGGTGCAGGTGGTGTTCAGATTTGAATTCAAAATGGATTCTCATGTCAAGCAAATCACCTGCTGACATAGCATCTCCAATATACCAGCTGGATTGATATGAGATTATCGGTTCTGGATTGGATCTGGATTTCTTGTTTATTGGATCAGGTTTGGATCCATCGGATCTGATCTAAACCCCGAACCATTGACAGCTCTAGCTACAACTACTACTAAACTTCATTTTAGAACCTTGAAGCAACTAGAAGAAAGTTTACCATCCAAATTACCTTTCCAAAGAGGACTGCTACAAACTCCAAGAAGACTCATTTTTATTATTGTGCATTACAGATAGACCTGTCAATTGGGCGAATTTGGTCCAGATCCGATTTGGACCAGATCTAATAATAGTAGAGTGGATCCGTCCAATTAAATTTATGACCCAATGGATCTAGATCCGTTGGATTCAAGAACTAATGGATCTGGATCCAAATGATCCATCAGACCCACTATTTTAAAAATAAAATATTTAAAAATAAAAAAATAAAATTTTAAAAAATATTTAAAAGATAAAAAAACTATTGTGGGCTTTTGCCTCTCAAATTTATATTCTGGGACCCACATTACTTATGTGTTGCTGCTCCTACACGTGGTGCATTTGTTTGTGTATTTTTTTCCTCTAGAAAGTAATCACTTAACTAATACGCACAACCAATACTGATACGATTTTGAAAAATAATAAGAGTTACCTTCAAAAGCTATTTTTTAGTTTTAAAATTTTTTTCATCAAAATTTTATTTTTTTAACAAAAAAATTATGATTTTTAGTTGTGTTAATTATATTTACGGAAAAATTACAAAAAAATTAAAAATTTCACATTCTTTTCAAAAAATAACAAAAAAAGTAATTTTTTAATTTTTTTTAAAGCAAACATAAATTTTTTAATTTTTTTACTAATATAATCAACATGTTTATAACTACAGTTTTTAAATAAAATATTAAAT
>JAVXUM010174337.1:0-11728 GCA_035590655.1 Pouteria glomerata
AGTTCATACTTACACATGCATGGCTTAATCTTTGAGACAAGCATATGACTACTGGCAGGATCAACTAGGTAGCATTCTTTCGTGACACCGGCACTGCATGAACCCCATTTAAACAAGTTAATGATAGGACCATGTGCACCCTTCAAAAGTTCTGCATCCAAGGAAACTAGTAGCAACCCATGGGCCATCATTGCAATGCGAAAGGGCGAAGCATTTAAGAAGAACAGACAGTACTTCCATGTCAACCTAACACCATAAATTAGTGAGAAACAAAAATTAGGACTCATCTGAGGTCAATTTCCATCACAATAGGCAACCAACACAGGAACACCGACACGTTCAAGGAGTAAATCGCTCTTGAAGCACGACTAAAGAGGAACTGCACGAAGATAGTTTGCTGCATAAGCAAAGAGCCAATCAACGTGCACAATCCCACCACCGTTTATGTACAATGATGTACACTGTGCAATAACCCTCCCCCAGCCAAAACATACCTCGACGAGCTACAAGAGTAGCCCGCAAAGAATGAAAGGGCAACTAAGGAAAGTGAAGCCATTATCGCTTGGCGCGAGGACAAATCAAGTTGACCAACCGCAACAAGCAAAACTCTAGATGGACCCCCCAAAGAGGGTACCTGCCCAACACGATATGAAACGCCTTAGACTTCACCGAGGGAAAGGCCCCCGCTGAAAGCCCAAAGTACAATGAGAAAAAACTCTAGATGACCCATTCGAAGAGGGTGCCCATCTACCACGACTCATGCACCATGACATACACTGTGCAATAACCCTTCCCTTGCCAAAACACACCTTGACGAGTTGCAAGAATAGCCTATAAGGAATAAAAGGGCAATAAGGAAAAGCGAAAGTAGCACCACTTGGCACGAGGATAAATCAAGTCAACCAACCACAACGAGCAAAGCTCTAGATGACCCCTGAAGAAGGTGCCCACCTGCTACGACTCATACACCATAACGTACACTGTGTAACAACCTTCATCTAGCCAAAACACACTCCAATGATCTACAAGAGTAGCCTGCAAGGTATATATGGGCAACAAGGGAAAGCGAAGCCAGCACTACTTGGCACGATGATAAATCAAGTCGACCAACCACAACAAGTAAAAGATCTAGATAACCCCATCGAAGAAGGTGCCTGCCAAACATGATATGTAATGTCGCAGACTTTACCAAGGGCACTGTCCCTACTGAAAGCCCAAAACTTGCCTATTTTGCAAATAGCCCCCCCAAGAGGAAGCCAAACCAACAATCTCGAGGAACCATGAACGCACGCCACAAGGGGTACTAGCCGAGGCCAGCATCGCCTCATGCCAGAGTAAATCGAGTCAACTAACTGTAAAGAAAAACGCTTTGGACAGCCACTTCGAATAGGATGCCCGCCTACCACGATATGAAACCATAAGGAACCATGCGTGAATAATAATAAAGGGCACTGGCCAAGGCCAGCATCGCCTTATGAGAAAATAAATCGAGTTAACCAACCGCAAAAAGCAAAGCTCTATACGACCCCTCCAAAGAGGATGTTGGCCTACCACGATACAATTCTATGAGGAGCCAATTGGCCAACCACAATAAGTAACGCTCTGGATGACCTCTTTGAAGAGGATGCTCACGCACCATGATATGATACCACAGGGACCCAATTAACCAACCACAACGAGCAAAACTTTGGATGACACCTCCAAAGAAAATGCTCACCCACCATGCGTGCATGCCAATGAGGGGCACCCGACAAATATTAGGGGGTGTGGCATATGGTGCCAGCGTAGTTGAGAACACCCACACCTTTATATATGTATTTTGAGACTTTTCTGGAGTGCCAGGAATGGACACTATCAGGGCTGAGGAGTCATAACAAACATTTGGGCGCAACAGCCCCCACATCCGTGCACCAAGGTGCAAAATAGATCCCTAGACATTGCGTTGGGCATGACACAAGCTTGGCATGGACCTTTCTCTCGATGGGACATAGAGCCAGGCACGCTCCTCAACATCATGCTCAGTGGCCCCAGCGGCTTGACATGTACCCTGTGGTATTGCTTCAAGCAACCTATAGGGCTTGCCATGCATCTTGGCCTTACTCTTGAAGCCCCCCGGACACATCCTCCGACGGCATGCTCTTGCATGTCATGTCATCGACCGTGGCCTAAGGGGCCCCACAAGGCATGCTTATCGTCTCGCGCAAGCATGCTAAGGACACCCTACGGGTGCCGGGGGGCGTGGCAGGCAGTGCCAACATGGCTGAGAGCACCCACCCCCTTATATAGGCATTTTGAGACTTTTATGGGGTAATGGACATTGTCCAGGCCAAGGAGTCTTAATGAAAATTTAGGCACAATGGTCCCTACATCTGTACGGCAAAGAGCAAAACAGGCCCCTAGACATCGTGCTCGGCGGCCCCAACAACTTGCTAAGTGCCCCGTGGTATTGGTCCAAGCAACACCTGGGGCTTGCCATGCCTCTTGGCCATGCTCCTGAAGCCCTCGGGCCACGTCCCTTTATGGCATACTCTCATATGTCATGCCATCGACTGTGGCCCAAGGGACCCCCAAGGCATGCCCATTGCCTCAGGTAAATATGCCAAGGACACCTCGTGGGTGCCGGGGTGGCATGACATGTGGTGCTAGCATAGTTGAGAGCACCCACCCATTTATATATGCACTTTGAGACTTTAATGGGGTGCCAAGAACGGACATTATCAAGGTCGAGGAGTCATAATGAAAATTTGGGCACAACAGTCCCCACATCCATGCGCCAAGGAGCAAAATAACCCCCAAGACATCGCGTTGGGCAAACTATATGCTTGGCACGCCTTTCTCTCGATCGGACATGAACCCCTTTATTTACTTGATTATGTTATCTCTTGTGGGTCTAACTGCATGAAAATTGTGTATACTCTGATATTGTGACCAGGTTATTCATATTGTGCATAGTTTTCACTCACTCCTCGGATTCCCAGATTTGGGGCGTGACAGGATGGTATTAGAGCATAAATCAGAATATCTAAAGACACTGGACGCCTTGTATCTCATATTATATCTTTACGTAGTATTCATGATACATGTTTCTTTGGTTTAGTTTGAGTAGTAACGTGTACTTCATAACGTGAATTACCGTTTGTTATTATTATTGGTGGCCCTAACCATTTTATGTTTCTTTATGGCATTTAGATATTATGCCACCATGACAAGAAGAGAGAGTGGAAGGCCAAGGCCAAGGCCGGGGTAGAGGAGTAGATAGAGGGGATGTACGAGCACGAGCACAACCACGAGAACAGGAAGTGAGTGCCTCTATCTAACAAGAATGTGAAGTGCGCCGTAATGCAGTGGCTGAAGCCTCCTAAATGTTAAGAGATGAAGGGGTGCCATTTGAAATACCTGAAGCACTTCAGGCTGCTGCTGTTGATACTGGGGCCTTGTTATGGCAAATGACTGCTGCTATGGCCACTCTAGCTGGAGGAGTAAGAATGAGACTCCAGTCATAGGGACAGACTGGCAGTACAGCCATGAAGAGATTTAGGAGGATAAAGCCTCTAACTTATGATGAAGTGGCCGAGCAATTTTTAGAAAAGTGTGAAATATTTAATGGCCATAGAGATTGCAGAACATGTCACTTATATTACTTTGACGACCTTTCAGTTGGTGGGACGAGCATCAGCTTGGTGGAACAATTTAAGGGAAACAGAAGGAGCGGAAGACCTTACTTGGGAGCAATTCAAAAAGAAGTTTAAAGATCATTTCTTCCCCCAGTCACTTCGGGATGCTAAGAGGGAAAAATTTACCAGTCTTATTCAAGAAAACATGACGATGCTAGAGTATGAAAGGAAGTTGCCTGACCTGGCTGAAGCTAGCTTTGAGGAATAGAATGGTTTGGCTGGTTTAGATGATTACGAGATGCTAATTAACTGAGCCATAACTGTAAAGAGGGACCTCAGTGAAACAAGAACACTTGTGGAGGGCCGCTGTTGGAGAAGCATAGAAAGTCAACAGAAGAGGGAAACTAGCAAAAAGAAGCTGGAAGGGAATGCATCTATAGCCCAGGGATAACAATCACATCCAGGTAGCATAGTTCCCAAACAGTCCAAGAAGACTGAGGTAACTACTCCAGGGTAACCCTTGTGCTATCATTACAGGTAGTCGGGGCATTTGAGATCTAATTGCCCCTTATTGTAGAGACAAGGGGAGTCGGGTGGGTTAACAAGGAATGGCTTGGGATTAGAGAATTGAGTGTGCTATCAGTGTGGTCAAACAGGACACATTCAAAGGTTTTGCCCACAACCTTTAGCGGGGATGAGAGTAAGGATAAGGCTGGTGGGACAAAGTTTCCAAGGTAGTCATTCTTCCACGGCAGCCGTTCTTCCACGGCAGCCGTTCTTCCATATCTCCTTTAGTGCAGTAGCAGACACGGCCAAGGGGTCCCCCACCTGGAATAGCATAGAGTGGAACATCACAGCTACTAAGGGGAGCTCCTTAAGGACAGAGGATGGGCAGGCCCTAGAGTTCTCAACCACAAAGAAGGGTCTTTGTTGTAGCCCAACAAGAAGCACTGGCAGAACTGATGGTCACCCGAGGTATTTTTCGAGTTTATTCTTCCTATGCCACTATGTTGTTAGATACAAGAGCTTTCCATTCTTTTATCTCTAATTGGTTTGTAGTAGCATTGGGGTTAGAAACTAGCTCCATGGACTTATTATTACATGCGGAAACCTCAGTAGCAGGGTTCTCTTCTTTAACTACCATGTGCAAGGGATGTGAAGTACGAGTAGAGGATGTCTATGATGGAAGAGAATTAGTCTCTAGTTTTGATTTGATCATTTTAGAAATGAGGAGCTTTGATATGATCTTAGGAATAAATTAACTTGTGTCTTACCAAGTCATAATCAACTGTTACAACTGTAAGGTAACTTTATCTAACCCTGAAGGAATGTTAATTTGCTTCTTTGTGAACTGATGCAAAGTACAAGACTTGTCCTTTTGGGATGGCTATGGAAAGGTTGACTTATGTAGTTTATTTACCTATATAGTGTTGGATGGATGAGATAAAAAGCAAAACATGGAACTGCCCTGAGTGGTGAATGAGTTTCCCGAAATGTTCCTCGATGATCTAGCAGGGTTGTTACCTGAACGGGAGATAGAGTTTTGTATTGATTTGGTCACGGGCATGGAACCTATTTCCATCCCTCCTTACTGGTTGCCGCCAGCTGAACTCGAAGAACTGAGAAAACAACTCGAAGAATTGTTGGGTAAGGGGTTTATTAACTGAGTACCTCACTTTAGGGTGCACCGTCATTGTTTGCTGCCAAGAAAGGTGGAACACTTCGGATGTGTATAGACTGCCGGAAGTTAAATCGGGTGACAATCAATAACAAGTATCCGTTACCGAAGATCGATGATCTATTTGATCAACTGAAAGGGTCCATGTGGTTTTCCAAAATTAATCTTTGGTCGGGTTATTACCAGGTAAGAATTCAGGAAGAAAATATCCCCAAGACGGCATTCAGAGCTCGATATGATCACTACGAGTTCTTAGTGATGCCATTTGGGTTGACAAATGTACGGAAAGTCTTTATGGATTTGATGAACTGCAACTTTTGAGAATTTTTAGATAAGTTTGTAGTGGTGTTTATAGATGATGTGTTGGTGTATTCGAAGTCAAAAGAAGAACACGAGCATCACCTGTGGTTGGTGCTTCAACAGCTAAAAGACCGCCAGTTATATGCCAAGCTAAGTAAATGTGACTTCTGGTTGACAGAAATCAAGTTCTGGGGACATGTGGTATCTCAGGAAGCAGTGGCAGTGGATCTTTCCAAGATTAAAGCTAATACGGAATGGCCTAAGCCAAAGACTGTATTTGAGATATGAAACTTCCTTGGGTTAGCTAGGTACTACTAAAGATTTGTTCTGGACTTTTCAAGGCTAGCAGCTTCATTGACTAGATTGACGAGAAAAAGGGGTAAAGTTTGAGTGGAGTGAAGCCTGTGAGAGGGTATTCTAAGAAATAAAAAGAAGACTAACCACCGTCCTAGTACTTATCATCCCAGAGAATGGAGTAAGGTATTCTGTATATTGTGATGCATCGAGGGAAGAACTGGGATGTGTCCTGATGCAAAAGAGGAAAGTGGTGGCCTATGGCTCCAGGCAATTAAAGACTCACGAAAAAAACTACCCCGTACATTATTTGGAGCTAGCAGCTGTCATCTTTGCCCTGAAAACTTGAAAACACTACTTATATGGTGAAAAGCTTGAAGTCTTTTCTAATCATAAAAGTTTAAAGTATATTTTCACTTAAAAAGACTTGAACCTGAGGTAGAGCCAGTGGATGGAATACATGGAGGATTATGATTTTAACTTGCACTACCATCCAGGCAAAGCCAATGTAGTGGCAGATGCACTGAGCTGAAAGACTAGGAGTGCTATAACAAATATGACTTTAAAGGAATGGGAGATTCTGGGGGTGCTAAATGAGTTTGTTTTAGAATGTAAAGAAAAAACAGAAAGAGGAGTATTGTATGCTTCGGTAATTTATCCAACCTTGATCCATAAGGTGATAGAGGCTCAGAAAGATGATAAAGAAACAAATAAGATTCATGTGAAGATAAAGGGGTAGATGGACTTGCCAGACTGGACACTGGAAGATGAAGTGGTTAAGTATCAAGGAAGAATCTTCATGCCCTTAGCCGTCAAAAAAGAAGTTATGAAAGAATTCTATCATTCATGATTAGCAGTGCATCCTGGAGGTACAAAAATGTATCATGACTTAAAAAGGCAGTTCTACTGGGCCAGGATGAAGAAGGATGTGGCTGAGTTCATAGAAAGATGCTTGACTTGTCAACAAGTACAGACAGAGCATCAAAGACCTGCTGGCTTATTACAACCGCTGCCTGTGTCTGAATGGAAGTGGGAATATGTAACTATGGACTTTGTGTCTGGATTGCCAAAAATAAAAAAGGGGTTGTGATGCTATATGGGTGATTGTAGACAGATTGACAAAATTAGCCCATTTTCTAGCAATAAATATGATAGATTCTGTGGACTCCTTGGCCCGATTATGTATTCGAGAAGTTGTGAGATTGCATGGGACACTGGTGTCAATTGTCTCTAATCGGGATCCCCGTTTTGTTTCCCAATTTTGGTAGTCGTCAAGTTGTCATGGGGACAGAATTGTGTTTTAGTATGGCTTACTATCCTCAGACTGATAGCCAGTCGGAACAAATCATTCAAGTGCTATAAGACACGCTCCGAGCTTGTGTCTTGGAATTTAAAAGAAGTATGGAAGACCATTTGCCACTTGTAGAGTTTGCTTACAACAATAGTTATCAGGCTAGCATTGGAATGTCACCATTTGAGGCCTTGTATGGAAGACCTTGTAGATCCCCAGCGTGCTGGGCACAAGTGGGAGAGACAGCTACAATAAGGCTAGAATTGGTGCAAGAAACGAATAAAAAGCTAAAGATTATTAAACAACGGTTAGAGACAGGCTGGAGTCGATAGAAAAGTTATGCAGACCAATGGAGGTGACCCTTGGAATTCCAAGTGGGAGACCATGTGTTTTTGAAAGTATCACCCCGAAAGGGCCAATTTCACTTTGGCAAGAGAGGCAAACTATTTTTGAAAGTATCACCCTAATAGAGGCAATTCTGCTTTGGCAAGAGAAGCAAACAATCTCCCCGCTATATTGGTCCGTTTGAGATTTTGGCACAGGTAGGAGAAGTGGCCTATAGATTGGCTTTGCCACCATAACTATCAGGCATACATGAGGTGTTTCATGTCTGTATGTTGCGGAAGTATGTTTCAAACCCCACTCATGTATTAAACTAGGTAGAATTGCAAGTAGATTCAGATGCTAAGTATGAAATGAGATCGGTTCAGATTTTGGACACTCGAGACCAAATACTTCGGGGTAAGACTATTCTATTGGTTCGGATGTTATGGAAGCGTCATGACATTGAAAATCAACATTGGAGCGTGAATCTGAGATGCAGGAACGATACCCCAATCTATTTTCTTAAAGTCCTTGAGTTTTAATGTAAAAAAAAATTTCGAGGACGAAATTTTTGTAAGGAGGAAAGAATGTAATATTCTGAAATTTTGAGATGAATGTAAGTTATGATTTTAAGTTCTCTTAGAGATGATAATTGAGATGAATGTGGTAAAAAAGTGATCTAAATCCTTAGATAATGTCTTAAACTTAAACTTTGTTTAGGGAAGAATGAGCCTAGAACAAGTGTAGAGCAAAGATAAATCAAGCTAACCATGGTTCAAGGCTTGGTATATAAAAACCCCTATTCACCCAATTTAAGTTAAGTGTGGGAAATTATTAAGTGTAAAAAGGGAATAGATTGGAAGAATGGATGGCCGGCCATGTGAGTGGGTTTTTATCTAATTTTGACCATATGAGACATACACATATATAATTAAAGAGGGTAATTGGGAGAAATGTAGCCGGCCATGTATGGTAAATAAAGGGATAGGTTAGTTAAGGAAGCTTGGCCGAATGAGGGGCGTGTGTATATGTGTGTGGCTTTTGTCTTTTCCTTAGTCAAAGCCATTAAATTGAGTGGGCCCATGCACTTAATTAGCAAACTTAGATCTATGCCTACATATATATATATGCACATGGTTAGAATTGATTTTTGCCATGTGGAAGCCTTAGATAAGGCCATACGACCAATTGAATGGGAAATAAACTAGGTGGTTCGGCCAAGTAGGGTAGACAAATCATATCATTTGGCCATAATGGAGAAATAAGAAGAAAAGTTTAGAACTAGAAGAAAAAAAACCAAGAGGAAGAATAAGGGAGAAAAAAATGAAGAACGAAAGAAGAAAAGAAAAAAAGAAAAGAAAAGAAAAGAATAGAAGAAGGAAAGAAAAAAAGAAGAGGAAGAAGAAGAACAAGCTAAAAAAAAGAAAGACAATTCTTGAGCTTGGTAAGTTTTCCAAACTTTAAGGAATTTGCATGCAAAATTTAATTTGAATTCTTGAAGGAAAAAACTAAGTAGGAGTAGGACTTTGAACTTGTTTTAGGTTGTGTTGGTGAATTGATTAAAGAAAGAAATCAAAAAATGTTAAGAAGGGGGCTTGAAATTCCTAAGTTAGGAATTAGTGCAAAATTCATTTCTTCTTGATCTTCTTGGAGCGCACGGCCAAGATTGAGTAGGGAAGCTCTTTTACTTCTTTTAATATATATATGAGTGAAAACAAGTGTGAAATGGTAAAAGTTGGAGGAATTGGTGATTACCATGTTTATGTAAAGTATAAAATTTGATAGGGGTTGTTTTGGTGACCTAGAAACCTAAGTTTTCCCAAATCATGTTCTATATATACATATCTAGCTGGAATTGTTGGATTTTGTAATACTTTTGGACTTTAGACCACTCTTAAAACCCTTGTTGAAATGTGCAGGAAAAGTGGCTAGGTGATGCATACACTAGTGTTACTTGTTTAGGTACTTTGAAGTGGACAAAAATGTATATAAGAAAGATAAAAATTCGATGAATTGCACCTTCATCAAATCTAAATTTTTTATGTTTAAATAGGTTTATTTAAGTTAAAGATTATATGGTAGGATTGGTGTGGTGTTATAAGCTTAACTACCATTTTTATGCTAATTATAGTGGATAACAAAGTACAAAAAGAAAGCCGAAATTTCTACACTTTGCATCTTTACTAAATCTGAATTTTATCATGTTCAAATTAATTTATTTGTGTTGAAGATTTTATGATTGAATTGGTGTGATGTTATGAGTTTGTATGGTATACTTGAATGGCACTTGTAAGCTAATGTGTCGATATATGAGCTTGATGTAACCGATTGAACAACCAAATGGAAAAGAAATGAATAACATGCTTCATGTTTAGTCGGGGGTTGTGGGACACAGAAAATAGGAAAGGTCTTGAGATACCCTCAGGTTGAAAGTCCAGGAACCTGCGCAGGGTTTAGTTTTTATGCCAGTGGGTTAATAGCCACAACATAATTAGTGTATCATGGCGTATCATCACCTTGGGTTGTGATCATAAAGAATGATTAGTTATGTATCCATGTTTAGTACGGCATATCATCGCCCTAGGCTGAGATCTTAAAGTACAATTAGTTATGTGCCCAATCCCTGATGATTATGTGAAAGTAATGTAAAGTGGACATGTTGGCAACATAACCAGTGTAACACAAAATAATGAAATATTGATGATTGTTGAATGTGAAAGTTGAAAGGTGTATGATGTTAATTCGTGGGTTTGAGCTTTTTTTTTTACAGTTTTTATATTGGTTATTCTCCATATACTTTAAATGTTCATTGCATTACATCATATATATATTATCGTGGAGTGCCGTGAGCACATGCCGTCCGTGCTCACCTCTCTATAGATATCATTGCTTGGATCCCTGGATTCGGGGTGTGACAATTACACCTGAAAAATGTCATAACAAACTTCATAATTGAGCCTAAAAATATGCACTATTTAATAAATTTGCAAGTTTTGTTAATTTGTTTTACTTAGTTGGTTTGTTTTCTTAAATGCAGGAAAAATATGAAACAACCATGATTGGTAGCGAAGAAAACAAGCAAAATGACGCAAATAAACAATCAGAGCCAACACTCAAGACCTCTCAAACCTCTTAACAGTCATGCTAATGTATAAGATCATCTATCGTGGTTGCCAAAAGAAAGAAATGGTCGTAAGCTCAAAACAATTGAAGACATGTTGCAGTAGAATTTTGCATAATACCCTAGTAATGTTTCAGCCATAACTTTTCACTTCGAACTCTAATTAACAAGATTCTTTTTGGGTTGGAAAAAAGACTTGAAGAGCTACAACTTTTTTATTTTTGCCGAAGCTGAATATCTCGTCTTCAGGGTCAAAATCGTGTTGGAAGTTCGGGACAGAAAGCTATTGTAACAGAATACCCTCTAACTAGTCTGGACCAAGACAAAAGCCCATAACACAATGTGGTCCGGACCACCTGAGCCCCAATTTGGACCATGTAAGTCCAGCAAGAGTTTCGTGTTTTCTTTTTTCAGGATTTTTGTTGAGACTATAAAAGCCTTATACAGGAGTTAGGGGAACTTCTTCCATCCATTCCTTATAACTTTTAGGGTTTAGTTTAATGTTTTTATTTTCTCTTATTTTCAAAGATGTTTTGGAAGTACATTGGTGTTTTCGCTTGTTCACTTTAAGTCTTAATTGCTTTACATTTCAAGTTTAAGCCATCTACGAAGTACAGTATTTTATATTTTTGAGTTAATAAAATAGATTTCATCTTTTTGATTTATATTACTTTTGGTTTTTATTGATTTTTTTTTGTTGAATATTCATGAAGGATGATTGCTCCGAAACCACAAATATTATTAATAGAAGATTTTCCAACTCCGTAATCCTTTTAATGTGAGTACGAAGTTGTGTATTTGGGATTTTTAGAAGCTTTTAACGAAACAGCTTCTGATTCTTATTTCTTTTAGACGTGAAACTTGAATTGTGTTTTTATTGGAAATTTAATATGTGACAATTATCTTAACCTGAAAATTGAACTTCAAATCAAGGTTACTTTGAATTATTTGAATTTATCTTCTGTTCGAATTGCTCCGCTACTTTAGGAAATTGCTTATTTAGAATTATTTTGTTATTTAATTTAATTATTGATATTTAGGAAAATTTGCTAGCAAAGAAATCTGAAAAAAAAAAAAAAAAAAAAAAAAACCTTTAAAATTTAACA
>JAVXUM010174395.1:0-11724 GCA_035590655.1 Pouteria glomerata
GGTACACAGATGGGCTTCATATGTTGTATGTACAAATAGAACTCACGACCCCGTGCCCTCGGGTGTGGGGCGTGACAGTTACAACAGTTGTTCGACCTACGGTCCTCAAAGTCGTTACTAGACGACATTGCTCGTCCATATTAGTGCAGCTAAAGAGATCTATTGCAACTTGTGTGGCTATGATTGCAGTTTGTATTAGAAATATAACACATTTTAATAAAACAGTAGTGCTCAGTCTATTTTACTAGAATAGTACTTACCAATATTTCGTTAGTGGTAGCCACCAGTTGGGATCCAATGGGAGGCGCATCGCGAAGAGGCCCAATAGGATGCCTCGTAATCAACTCATACCACTGTATATATGGATTATTGTGGTCCACGCGACCGATAAATGGGTCAGCAGTGATTACCTGAGCATGCCGATCATTTTACGTAGCGATGTGCTCAGCATGTTGTATACATAGTGATGTGCTCAGCATGTTGTGTCATATGTAATGTGCTCGTACTGAACCATCCTAAACTGCCACAACACGCAATTGGGCAAGTGCATCTTGATTATGTCATAAAAAATCAATGGAGATCTCGTCTGCCATATCTCTCGGTCATGTGTTGGGATAGCTAAGTCCGGTGAGTATGGCTGCTATGTCACTTGTGACTCCACTATCAAGTCCAATTAGTCCCTCTGCTCAAGTAGAGTATGTGCAGATGTCAATGTAAGGCCTGCCCACCATTTGTTAGAAGTATAGTTACATATATATTACTGTATTATGAAAACAAATAGTAACTTTGACAACATAGGAAAAGATGAAATATATTTAATATCGTGATACCGACAGCTGTGTGGGTCTAGCGGCCGAACAAGGGGTATATTATCGTCTGCGAGAGGTGGCATAAGTGGCGCATTGGGTAAAGGTGTCACATTTTGGGCATCTGGATGAGCTACATCAGGAGCATTAGGCTAAGGTGCTTTGGCTTGTCTGCCTTAACGTCATGTAATTAGGTGGAGTAAAGGGAACCTCTCTCATGCCCATATCTGTAAGATGACTAATGGACCAGCTATTTCCTTCGCCCGAGTCCGCGATGCCCTGCACATCTCCTAGTACAGTTAAACCAAAGCTACTCTTCCCTAGCTATACTGGCTAACATGGTCTAAGTCGTTGAGCAATGGTAAAAATATCATCGGGATCATGTTACTGGACTTATTTGGGAACAAATATCATAGGGATCAGTATCTGCGACTGATCTAGGATGATAGCAGTAATCCGCCACACTATTAGGATTATATGTTTGCATAGCATATAGGAAAACTAATAGCTTACTATACGATTCGTCCCACTCACCGAAGACACTAATTATTGCTCACCTATAGGCAACACCTATCATTAACTCTGAGGGAGAATATGCTTCTAATTCTTATGATTTCCAATGGTCTCATAGTCTCTTGTATGCAGAGTTTCCTGAATGTGGGGTAGTTCGAGAACTAATTAAGCATGAGGAACAAATGAGTATTAATGCATCACATGTTTCTCTGACCATAGAAGATATGATGGCAGAGGAAGACTCATTTTTCAGGTTAGATGATGATAAAAATGTCCACGTTGATGGTAACGACAATGATGGCCTCAATGCTGGACTTAATGTTAACGAGGGGCTCGAAGAAGTGAGTATAGCTTCTATCAACCTGCCTCCCAAATGTTTACAACTTTGACTTAGATAAGCACTACAACATCCACATCTAAGTTCCATTGTGTAAATTGGGACCCTAAGACAGAAGAGCCTTGTGTTGGAGTTATCTTCAAGGACAAAAATAAATTAATCAATGTGCTAAAGGCATACTTTGTTAGAATGAATACTCAATTTTAGACAATTGAGTCCGATACTAGGAGGTGGGCTATTAAGTGTGTAAGATGTGTGGGGAAACTCCTTGTACTTGGTGAGTGTGGGTGACTAAATTAAGTAGACATGGCCAGTTTGAGATCATAAAGTATGAGGTCCCTATACTTGTGTTTATACTCGAATGAATCAGGATGACTCCCAATTAGAGGCCGGTTATATTGTGACACACGTACAAGAATTGGTGAAGAAGGATCCATCGATTTTAGTTGGTTTTTTGGCTCTAGTAGCCAAAAACCAATTTCAATACGTGATATCATATAACAAAGCTTTAACTGCAAAGCAGAAGGCCATCGCTAGTATCTTCAATGAGTGAGATGAATCGATAGTAAGCTGCCAGTTTTCTTACATGCCATGCAAACATATAATCCTGGTAGTGTCGTGGATTATTACTATGATCTTGGATCAGTTGTAGGTACTGATCCCGATGATGTTTGTTCCCAAATAAGTCTGACAACATGATCCCGATGATGTTTTTACTATTGCCCAGCAATTTAGACCATGTTGGTTAGTATGACTAGGGAGGAGCAGCTTTAGCTTATCTATATCGAGAGATGTGCAAGGCATTGCAGACCTAGGCGAAGGAGATAGCTGGTCCATTAGTCATCTGACAGATATGGGCATGTGAAAGATTCTCTTTACTTCGCTCGATTGTATGACTTTGAGGCAGATGAGATGACGCACCTCAACTTGAGGCCCCTAATACAGCCCATCCAAATGCCCTGAATGTGGCATCTTCACCTGATATGCCACTTATGCCACTTCTCGTAGACAGTAATATACCCATTGTTCGGCTACCGAACGCATACGGCTGTAGGTATCACAACATTAAATATATTTCATCTTTTAATATGTTATCAAAGTTACTATTTGATTTCGTAATACACTAATATATACACGTAACTATCCTTCGAACAGATGGTGGGTAGGCCTTACATTGATATCTGCACGTAATTTACTTAAGTGCAGGAACTAGCTGGGCTTGATGGCGGAGTCGAGGTGACATGAAAGCCATACCCAGCAAACTTAGCTATCCCAACACATGATCGAGAGATATGATGGATGAGATTCCCATTGATTTTTTATGACATAGTCGAGATGCACTTGACCGATCGCATACTGTGGTAGTTTGGGATGATTCAACATAAGCCCATTACATGTGACACATCTCAAGCTTTACGTGCCATTACTTGACAAAGCAGGATAGGTACTGACTCGAGTATACAACATGTTGAGCACAACGTTGCGTGGAATTATCAGCGTGCTCGAGTGATTACTGCTGACACATTTACTAGTCGCATGGATTGCAATGATCCATATATGCAGTGGTATAAGTTAATTATGAGGCATCTTATTGGGCCTCCTCGCAATGTGCCTCCCGTTAGGTCTCAGCTGGTGGCTACCACTAAAAAAATATTGATGAATACTATTATAGTGCAACAGACTGAGCACTACTATTTAACAGATTGAGCACTTCATCAGTCTTCTTGCTTTCATACTCCACAACAAATTGAAGTTGCAGAAAGAAAGAACTTAAATCTAGTTGAAATAGTTTGTTGTCATTTGATGTTTGACATGAAAGTTCCAAAAGGTTTTTAGGGAATGCTATTCTTACTACATGCTATTTAATTTATAGAATGCCATCTTCTGTTTTGCAAGGTCATTCCTTTTATTCTGCGTTATTTCCTGAAACACTACCTTTTTTCTCCCCCTCCCATGTATCTTTGGGTCTATTGCTTTTGTTCATTAACTTGACAGTAGTACTAACAAGTTTGATCCTCATGCTCTTAAGTGTCTTTTTGGGTTATTCTCGATTACAAAAAGGATATCGATGTTATAGTCCGACTCTTCATCGATATTTTGTGTATACTAATGTCTCATTCATTAAGAATACTTCCTTCTTTTCTAATACTTCATCTTTATCTAATTTGAATGAGAGTCTTCATTTGCCTGTGATTTCTCATTTTCATTTCTCTCGTACTGATTTGCAAGTTTATACTAGACAGTAGAAAGTTATAGAGTCTTCTCGTAATGCTTCAGGCGCTTCCTCTTTTCTAATTTTGTTTTCAAATCCTGCTCTTGAGCCAAGCCTTAGTGATCTTGATCTTCTAATTGCCCTTCAAAAAGGTACATGCACTTGCACCTCTCATTCTATTTCTAATTTTATTTCTTATACAGACTTGTCTTCTTCTTATTATGTTTTCATTACTTTTTTATCTTTTGTTTACATTCCCAACTTTGTGTTTGAAGCATTATCTAATTCTTGATGGCTTGGTGGCATGGAAGAAGAATTGTCTACTCTTCGGGCCAATGATACTTGGGACTTGGTCACTTTCCCTCCTAGAAAGTTCACTGTTGGTTGTCGATGGGTGTTTAATGTCAAAGTTCATCCTAATTTTGTTGATCGGTTAAAAGCACGACTTGTTGCAAGAGAGTACACTGAGATTTATGGCCTTTATTTTTCGGAGATATTCTCTCCTATAGCTAAAATTGCCTTTGTTTGCCTTTTCATTTCTCTTGTCGCTATTTTTCATTAGTCTCTTCATCAATTGGATGTGAAAAATGCATTCTTTCATGGTGATCTTGCTGTTTTTCACTAGCAAGCTCCTGGGTTTGTTGCTCAGGGGGAGTCTGGCTTAGTTTACAAGTTAAAAGAATCACTATATGGCATAAAACAATCTCCTTGAGCGTGGTTTGGAAAATTTAGTGAGTTTGTAATGGACTTTGGACTGACATGTGGTGGTGTTGATGATTCCGTATTTTATTGTCATTCCTCTCACAGAAAGATATAGTTACTGGTTTTTGTGGATGATATTATGATCATCAGAGACGATACACGAGATATTCACGATCTGAAGATGTTTCTCCAGAGTAAATTCAATACCAAGTATTTGGTCCATTGAAGTATTTTCTAGGCATTGAAATTGCAAGTTCACACAAAGGAATTACTCTTTCTCAAAGAAAATACGTACTTGGTTTGTTGGCTGAAATTGGCATGTTGCGAGTTAAACCAATTAATACTCCAATGAATTTAAACACAAAACTTCGTGTAGATAAGGGAGAATTATTGGATGATTCTGGTCGATATCGTCGATTAGTTGGGAAACTTAATTATTTGATAGTTACACGACCAGACATCTCATTTGTGACAAGTGTAGTTAGTCAATTCCTTGATACACCACGCTTTAGTCACTAGGATGCAGTCATTCGTATTTTGAGATAACTAAAAGCTATACTTGGGCGTGGTTTGTTATACCAAGATAATAGTTATACTCTTGTTCAAGGTTATATAATTGTCTATTGGATTGGTTTCCAATCAGATAGACAGTCCACTACTAGATATTATATCTTTATGGGACAAAATCTAATATCTTGAAAAAATAAAAAGCAAAAAATGCTGGCAAGATCAAGTACAGAGTCAGAGTATAGAGTTATGGAACACACGTCTTGTGAATTCATTTGGATAGTCATATGTTTACAAAATTGAGAGTCTTTGAATCACAGCCTATTAAACTGTTTGGTGAAAATCAAGCTACTGTCTATATAGTATCTAATTCAGTATCTCATGAGCGAATCAAGCATATTGAGTTGATTGTCACTTTGTTAAAGAAAAGATTTTACAAAATGTCATTAAGACTAGACATGTAAAGTCTGAAGACCAATTGACTGACTTGTTTACTAAAACTTTAGGAAGAGTTAGATAACAAGCTTGGAGAATATGATATATATGCTCTAACTTGAAGAGGAGTGTTAATGTGTATTGATAGTAGGAAATGTATCTAGACTTTAGGAAATGTAAATAATCATTTGTGTATCTGGATAGTCACTTTATACTTGTATAAATATACACTCAAGTACCTAATTGGGTGTGTGGAATTCATTAAGTAAAATCTAATCTCGTAGCAAGCTTGTTTGGAGAGAAAGAAATACAAGAAACTTTCAAGGGATTGAAACAACCATACATAGGATTGAGAGTTTTTTTGGTTTTTTGTTTGTATAGTTGGACAATGTTAGAAGATGTCCAATGGAGGCACCTGTTAAAAGTTATGAAAGTATAGAGATTGTAAGAGTAAAAGAGGGAGACGGAGACCTAAGAGCAGTTAGAAAGAAACTATTAAACATAACCTTGCCTACATAGATCTAACGGAGTGCATGTCTCTACATAGATTTGATTGGCGTCGTCAAATCCATATAGCCTTTTAATGCCCTGTTTAATAAAATTTTATCTTATTCATGAAAAAAAAAATTTCTTGTGGAGAATAATAATGAAAAGGCTTTCTAATTTTCACTTTCTGGAGCTACAAGCAACATGGGCTAATTAATTTCATCTGGAGAACAAATTTGAGGAACCAACCTAAAAAGTGGTGTTTTAGTGTTATTCACAGTATCAGACATTGGAAT
This sequence comes from Pouteria glomerata, assembly GCA_035590655.1. Taxonomy (NCBI): domain Eukaryota; kingdom Viridiplantae; phylum Streptophyta; class Magnoliopsida; order Ericales; family Sapotaceae; genus Pouteria; species Pouteria glomerata. Next base: position 6,295 of record JAVXUM010174395.1, read on the forward strand.
TTGAAAAGCCAAAAAATTTAAACGACATTAACATTATATAAAAGCCTTTTCTTTAAACTAAATCTCTGTAAATTTCCTGTTCTTGTAGGTTCTACCAAAATGACTAAACAAACAGAGGGTGAAAGAAAAAAACTGACAGCTGGTTCTACTTTCTTGTGCGAATAATCAAGTGTGGCAAAATTAATTACAAGAAATATAGATCTTCTAATAGAGATCTTCCTTCGGTTGCCAGCAAAATCACTCATCAAATTCAAATGCGTGTCCAAGCATTGGCTTTTTTTGATATCCGACCCACAATTTGCCCGAAACCATAGTTGCCGAAATTGTAGTTTCTTGATCTCTGGAATGTACTATGACCCCTGGTCTAGCAGAAAACAAATTATGCCTATTTTGTTTCACAGCTACTGAAGTCTTCCTACACTCGACTTTCTTGATGATGTCAAAGAAGGATGTAAATATCATATCATTTACTCTTGCAACGGCGTAATGTTGGGTGTAATGTTGGGTAAATGTGATGACGAAATGTCCTACATTGTTTTCAATCCAACCACCCAAAAATATACAGTGGTTCCACTTTGTACGGGTTCCTCAATATTTGATTGGTATACTACTTCTTGCTTGGTGTTTGATCCTGCAAAAACACCTCATTTCAAAGTTGTATTGATTACTTATTTTGAAGACGAGGATGAGGAAGAAAAAGGCAATAATGTTGGCAGCAGTAGTGAGTGAGACATCGTTGGTAGGTGTTAATATAAAATTGATGTTTATTCTTCTGAGTGTGCATCTTGGAAATAAATGCATTTCATTGCACCACGTGGTACCCCCAACAAACGTAAGGTGTTTTGTAATGGAGCAATTAATTGGATAAATAACAAGAACGTTTACTTCTGATTTGATGTTAATACAGAGAAGCTTACAGACACTCCATTGTCACCTAGGCCTCAAATTCTTGAAGAGTATAGATATATACGGTATTTTGGTGAATGTGGTGGAAATTTGCTTCTTATTCGTCATAATCACTATGCTATGGGATTCAGAGTCCTTGAGATAAACTTGGACGATTGTAATTGGACTATGAAAGATTGTTGTCATGGGAACAAACTAGAAAGATTGTTCTCTCTTGCTAGCTATTCCTTGGAAAATTGTCTCCTATAATCTGAAGAGCAAGAAATTCAAGGTGCTACTTGATCCTCCGCCGAACTTTCTGAGTTTGGGGTTTAGTCACAATACTTATCGATATGCTCATCCATTTATTGAAAGCTTAGTCCCCCTTTGAACTTTTCCTACTAGTTGGAGCGTATGTGTTTTTTGTGCAACTACCATAGTTTTAAAGTCTATCAGCTTATGGGTGTTAAAACCGGCACTAGGTGCGTGTTCTAATTCTTTTACATACACAACTTCTGCATTGGAATTATCTAATGTAAGATTTATATGCCTCCTAGTTTTTAAAAAGTTGTTGGTCTCTAATGCTAATATGAATGTATTTATGCTTAAATTATCACTCAAGTTGTCTTGTATATCTATGTTTCAATTGAGAGAAAATAATTTACTCTCCCTGCCTATACTTATAAGGTTAATAACTTAAAACAAGGGATCTGTAATTCCTTTTTGTTGCCAAACTAGTACTCAGTGAAAAAGAAAAAAAAAAATCTCCAAAGAGAATACCTTAGTAACCTAGGAGCTTATATTTGTGCTCAAATTTGAAATAGCGGCAGTAAAAACAAAAACAAAAAGGGCTGATGATGATGATAATAATAATAACCTAGAGAAATATCCCCACAACTTGATCTGAAACTAAAATTTTTGTTAGGCTTTGGCTCCTTATACTTGGGGTCTTGAAGAGGTGAGGGTAGGGATGGTAATGGAGCAGGTTAAATGCAGAACTCAGTTCGATCATATTCTAATGGGACAGATTAGGGGAATTAAACAGATTAGAGACAGGTTTAGAGAGAAAAAAGTGAAACCTAAATAAGATTTCCGGGTGAGGTTGAGATTATTGTAGCAATACTCGACTTAACTCAATCTAAAAGAGGTCAGTTATTTTAGTAATCATAATATAGATGCTGCTGCTAGGATTTTGCTCTTATGGGACTCCAATTCTGTCCATTTAACTGTTTTGCATAGCTCTAGTCAAGCTATTTTTTGTTATACTACAAACCAGTCCCTATCTATAGATTTCTTTGCCACATTTGTTTATGCTTCTAAAGATAGGAAAGCTAGAGAGCAGCTATGGGAAATATTGCAAGCAAATCATGCAATGGTTGGACAGCACAAGCCTTGGATCATACTAGGAGACTTCAATGTGGTACAGAATGATAAAGAAAGGAAAGGTGGCCAGGGAATTGATAAGCTAGTTGTTCTCTAATTTAATGAATGCCTTGAAGCTTTGGAGGTGACTGATTTGAGATTCTCAAGTTGCTACTATGCATGGAATAATAAGAAAAATGCCATGTAAAGAATCTATAGCAAACTTGATAGAGTTTTGGTGAATAAGGATTGGCTTAGCATCATCCCCAACCTAGAAGCTTTCTTTCCAACCCCATCATTGTCTGATCATGGCCCTATCATTGTCAGCATACAACAGAGCACTAAAGCAGGTAAGAAGCCTTTCAAGTTCTTTAATTTCTGGACCAAGCATGAAGACTTCACAAAGGTAGTGGCAGAAGAATGGTCTAAGCCTATGAGAAGTGACCCAATGTCCAAGCTCTTCTCTAAACTCAAGGCTCTCAAACTTTCCCTTAAAGCTTTCAATATAAAGTTTTATGGGGACGTTACTAATAGAGTTACTGCATGTAAAGCCAATTTAGACAGAATTCAAAAAGAACTCCAAATAAGTTCTTCACCCCTACTATTTGACGATGAAAGCAAAGCTCTTACAGAATATTATCATTTTGTTATGGTGAAAGAGGCTTTTTATAAGCAAAAGGCAAGAGATAACGTGATTAGATTGGGATATCAAAATAGCTTATACTTTCATAGAAAAGTAAAGGCTCACTGTTCTAGAAACAAGATCCTCACAATCATAGATGATCAAGGTGAAAGGCATAAAGATTATGATAAAGTTAAAGCCCTTTTCATTGATTATTATAAGCAGCTCCTCGGCTCTCCATGTGATTATCCTTAGGGTGCTAGGCAATTAATCAATGGATTAATGGGGTCTAAAGTTCCTTTGGAAGTGTTGTCTTCTCTAGATTTTGATGTCTTCTCTTCTCACAACCTACTCACAAAGCTCCTGGCCTAAATGGTTACACTTTCCATTTCTTCAAACAGGCTTGGAGTATTGTTGGGGAAGACTTCATTGCTGCCATCAAGGAATTCTTCAATTCTGGGAAGTTACTAAAGTCGGTTAATGCTACCATCATCACCTTGGTGCCTAAGGTCCCTAATCCTAGTATGGTAATTGACTATAGGCCAATTTCATGCTGCACTACCATATATAAATGTATCTCAAAGATCATTGCTAACCAACTAAAAGGGGTGTTAAGATTTGCACGGCACACAATCACATAAACAAATAAGAAACAACGAATGAACACAAGACACAAAGGTTTACCCTGATTCACCTTAATGTAGGGCTACGTCCAGCAATGAGATTTTCACTATTTTGCATCTCACCAATTCATACAATCCCTCAAGTATAAGAGACTATATATAGGCAGCAGAAACCCTGCGCCGCACAGTAGCTATTCATGGGCCCAAGCCCAAACTACAAAAGAAAAACAAGGCCTAAAATGATAACAAGCCTCTGGCTTCGTGGGAGCCAGCCCCCGCGACCCCCGCCAAGGGGCGCTGCCCCCCAGACCCCCGTCCGCTCACCGGGGAGCGGGACCCCGTCAAGGTCGGGGGGACATGAATCGTCCAAGGAACATGAAGTACGAGTCACACCTAACATCAACTAATCGACCCACTTGCCAAGCTTGTGTTAAACTTGGTCACGTCGCTCTCTCATGCTGGCACCGTTTTGATCATAATTTTCACAATGAAAGTCCCAACTTACGGCCTATATTTCCAGTCCTTGAAATTCCTCGGACCTCAACTGGCACCTTGACTCTGATGCTACCCATCATTTGACTGCAAACTTGGTGAACTTTAATTTGCATGTTGAGGAGTATACGGGTAATAACCACATTAGAGTTGGTAATGGTGAGAGTCTAGCTTTCCATCACATTGGCACATCTCATCATTCTACTCCTCACTCTAAACTTCTCCTGAATAATTTTCTGCATGTTCCTAATATCTCCAAAAATCTTATTTCTGTTTCTCAAGTTGTTTATGACAATTCTTGTTTTATTGAATTTCATTTTGATTGTTTCTTGATCAAGGACAAGGTCACGCACAAACTCCTTCATCGCAGTCTGATTAAAGATGGGCTTTACTACTCCTACTTACCATTCTAACACTCTGCTCCATTTGCCCTTGTTGGTGAGTGATTACACTTTAAAAAGTGTAATTACAAACTCTTTAATTTAAATATATTATTGCATTATTTAAATAAATTATTGATTTTATTTATTTATTTTATTTTTATTTTTATTTAATGATTTTTCTTATTTATTTCATTTTTATTTATTTATTTTATTTTTGTTTTTTATTTTTTATTTTTTAATTTTTGCAGTGAAGGACACGAAGGTCCATAATTTCTTTATTATGGAAACCAAGTACATGGACTTGCCGTACAACCGCATGCACCGGATTCTTTTAGGTTTCAAAACCTTTAAAAAGGTTGCATCCAGGAGGTCTTGGAAAAAACAGGCGCCGCAGGAGAGTTTATTTAGTTGAGCCGCAGAGAATTCTTTTTGTTTTTTTTTCATTATTAGCACCGCGGGTTTTTTTTCTTTTCTTTATTCGGTTTTCGTTTCTTAGCCGAGGGAGGCAGAGTTCTTTTCGTTTTTCTTTGTTAACGAAATCCATTGGGTTTCGTCCTTTTCCAAGCCGAGATCCGAGAATTCTGTTTGTCTTCTGGCATGTTCGACTTTTGAGCAGTAAAGAAATTTCGTTTTATTTATTAATTTTTTATTGCTTCAACCGTGGATTTTCAAGTTAATTTTAAAGATTGATTGAAGATGTTCTGGAAGTGTGTTGGGGCGTTTGCTTTTTCCATCACTGCAGGTTTAGTTTATCGAATCTTGTCTACGAAGTATGTTAATTTTTCTCATTAATTTAATGCAGAATATTTTATTTTATTTGATCTTTTGAATATCTTTGATTATTTATTTAAATTCTTTTCTAGCTGATTTAATGATTGTGCATGCGTAGTTTAAACTAGGTTTTTATGTTTCTTGATTTTCTTGAATATTAGATTAGGGTTTATTATTTTGATTTAATTTTAATATTAAATTTCAGCGAATTAATTATGATTAATTTTAATATGAGTGGCTAAGTTTTTATTTCTTGGTTTGGGATTTCAAAGTAGGGTGTGTGTGTTTATGC
>JAVXUM010174414.1:0-11723 GCA_035590655.1 Pouteria glomerata
CATAGTTTGAAATATAAATTATTTATAATTTAATAACTAATTTGTATCATTTAATTTTTTTAAAGTTTTAATCAAAAAAAGATTTTTTTAATAATCGGGTCAATACCGGATCAACAGGTTTTTTTCCAGGTTAATCGGGTTGGATCGGGTTAGACCAGGTTAATGACTTCATTAAATAATTCTCAAATCCGGCCCGATTCAAACACCGGATCATTGGATTAGCGAGTCAACCTGCCGGGCCGAGTTGAGTTTAACAACTATGGTCTTTACTTACTGACTTGACCCCACTGACACAAAATCCTGAATCCGCCACTGTGTGTGTCTCTCTCTCTTTTTTTTTGGAACGGTGTGTGTGTGTGTGTCTCTCTCCTTCTGTCTGCAAGCCATACGTCGCCATGGAGCCCACATTTTAAATCTCTTCCTTTGCGAACCCACCGAACAATATTTTTTGGAAAATTTAAGTGTAGTTTGTATTCCTAAATTGTTTTAAAAAATTTTAAATTTTTCTTATTAAATTTCATCATATATCACTTTTATATTACAATAACATTAATTTTTAATTTTTTTAATTTTTTCAAATTTTCAAACGTCTCCCTAAGCAAGCATTAATGATACGAGTTCACATACATGTTTATATTATTATCATTATTATTGATAACTCAGTAAATTGGTGTGCTCCTGATGATCTAATTCGAGTCCGAAAAATTATTTTGCACACTGATGTAATACTTGTCAAAGAGTTTTTGATATTTAAGTTAATAAATGAGTTCGAGAGAATATTTTGATATAGTGATGGTATAGCAAATGAGTTGTGTACCTGAGTATCGAAGATGGTAGTATTTATAGAAAGAAGTAAGACATGCATAAGTATAATATATGTAAGCTGCACTGGATTATACTTCTTATCCAATTGGATTATACTACCAGTATTTGTAGATGTTAATGCGGATTTTTCTTATTTAGTTATCAAAACCGTTAATGGGCAGGCAACATATCTCCAAGCAGGTATCACAGAACATGTTAGAAAATGGTTATATACGCAATTATGACGTAAGTAATCTTATCCATACTATGTTGATTGGTTGGTACTTCCGAGGTATCTAATGTTCGGTCGGGTCTAGTCTCAATTGTGATCGATCAAATGACATTGTTTGGTTGAGTGCACCCTATCAGATGTCCCCGATTCTTTTCGTCACCGAAGAAGACCGAGAAGAATCCCACAATTAATAATTACCGAGTCCCAATTCCTCTCAAACCTTAACTACTGAATCCTTGGGGCGAACGACTCAGCATGCTCACCGAGGGGACAGGAGTCCACCGTATACGAAACGGCATTGCTCAGTGGGCTCAGGTTTCCTCTGCCACACTTCGTTCGGCAGTTGCTCGCCCATCTTAGTTTATTCGTGGGCGAGATTGTGCCAAATAGTTGGAGGATATTGATTGGATGCACTGTCTTCTGGGCAAGTGCCACTGGACATGACCTGACATTAAGCAAATTCCTCCACTTCTACAAGATCATGAAGAGATGCTCGGGCTGGTGGTATTTCTCTACAAAAAAACTAAAATTTAATTTCGTCAACAACCTACCTACATCCAATAAGGGATAGAAAGAAAAATATTTCTTCATCCAAGGGTCTAGATGGGATTTCCAGATCTAGGGGACCAATGAGGAGAAAAAGGTCCAAGTTTCTCGGGTCTGGGGTCAACCAACCTTAAGGGGTACATTTAGGTTTTCCCATTCGAGTTCTGTCAAATTCTTTTAAATCTTAAAGTTCTAACTTCTTTTCTCATAATTTTGTTTAGCTCAAAAACCACTAGTCCTATCCGTCGAGTGAAAATATCTTATTTGCTTTGCGAAAAAGAATCAAATTTGAGAAGTGAAGTATTTGATAACAATTGAGAATTTAGCTCTCTATCTGCTCGGTCCTGAGGCAATGACCAAAGCCTTAGTCAATACCTGATTTTGAGTCATCAATGTCTGCATGATAACCATCATTTTAGTCATCTGTCTCTCTATGCCATTGATTCTCTCATCATTTTGATTTTCTATCATCTCTGTAGGTTGTGATTGTGGTTGGGTGTTTATGCCAGATATGATTTGAACGATAAAAACTGCAAGAAGTCTTTCCCATAGATGGCATCAGTCGATAGCTTAGTAAATTAGTGTGTTCTTAATGATCCAACTTGAGTCCGAAAAACTATCCTGTACACTAGTGTGGTGCTTGCCAAAGAGATTTCGATGCTTAAGTTAGCAAAAGAGTTCGAGAGAATATTTTGATATAGTAACAGTATAGCAAATGAGTTATGTACCTAAGTATCGGAGATGGTGGTATTTATAGAAAGAAATAGGACCTACATGAGTCCAATACATGTGAGCCACACCGGATTTTGCTTTTTATCCAATTGTATTATGCTACCTGTATTTGTAGATCACAATGTAACTCTTTCTTGATTAGTTATCAAAACCGTTAATGGACAAACAATACCTCTATAGGCGGGTATCACAGAGCATATTAGAAAATGGTTATATCTTATCCGTACTATGTCGATCGATCGACACTTTCGAGGTATCTAATGTTTGGTTGGGTCGAGTCTCAATCGTGATCAGTCGAGTGACATTGTTCGTCGGGCGATGCTGTTTGGTCGAGTACACCCTATTAATTATTGTTATAATGCAATACTTAAGTCAAAAATTTGACAATTTTATCTATGCAATACCCTCATGAAAATCAATAATTTTATTTATGGACATTTGGAGTGGTAAAAAGTTATAAAAATTAAAATAAAGTACAAAAAATCATCTTTACACTTTATTCTCAATTTTACTAGTTTCAATTGTGAGAGTTAAATTCTTACACTTTCTTTCAAGCAATAATGTGATCCTTCTGTCTATTGTCCGTTAATTATAACCATTAGGGTGAGGATAAAACCGTTATCTCTTTAAAAAAATTTTTCTATATAACTTTTTTTTTATTATTCTTTATTTTTTGGTGACCTAATAGCCATTTGGTTGCTGAAGAACTTTCATATCCGTCGTCCAACATTCTGAATGATGTGGATGCAACTTTCAATAATGTTTTGGCCATTTTCAATTATCCTATGGTGAGTCCAGCACCTGCTTATGTGAATATTGATGTGGTCGTCTCTTTTCCTTCTCCGGTTGCAACTCAAGTAAACCCTAACTCCATTCACGTTGCTGCTAAATAAACCGGGGTTTTTCTTGGATTGGTTCATGCTCATTCGAATTAAGATGAAATTCCTTCTCATTTTATTGATTTCAATCAAATTTCTTTAATGATTCATGCTAAGATTGAAAAAATGCCCTCTGTTTTTATTTAATCGCCATTGTGAAACAATCTCCAAACTACTAGTGTTATTCTTGTGAATTCCCGAGTGGATTTGGCCCCAAAAAACCTTTCAATCAGCCTTCAAAACTCTAGCCTTGTCTCTTTCATCTTTTCAACGATTTTGACGTCTCAGGTAACCGGTCTAGTTTTCAGTACTGGTATCGGTGCTGTCATGACAACTAGCCGATAGTCTCATAGTTCGTCAACCACCACCCTCTTTCTCTCAAACCCTAATCCTATAGGAAAATGATGGTTTTACCCTCGCCCTAATAGTTATAATTAACTAACAACAGACGAAAGATTACATTGCTACTTGACTGAAAGTGTGAGCATTTTACTATCACAATTGAAACTAATAGAACCGAATTTGTTTTTTTTTTTTTTTTTTTTTTGCATATTATATTGTACTTTAGATGATTAATAAATTATAAAATAATTTACCTATTTCTCATTAATTCCACTGTCGTGTAGTACCAAATGTAAGAACGTAAAATGAATTGTCGGTAATACAGGAGACTGATGTATGTAAATGGAAAGGAAGAGAAGCCAGTTGGAGTTTGGCCTAGTTTGTCGGATCTAGACTAAATCTATTTACACATGTGGCCAGCAAAAAAAGCCCATATCTGCTTTGCCTAAATCTATGTATACATGTGGCCTAGTTTGTCGGATCTAGACTCAATAATAGAGTACTCCCGATGGTAGTCCCTCATATCACAACTGGTGCATAATAATAATAATAATAATAATAATAATAATAATAATAATAATAATAATAATAATAATAATAAGAGAAATATTTATATATACACACACGTAAAGATACCGCCGCAATTTGCATCCTGACTATCTTAATTAGCATGGTTAGATGAAAGGAGAAGAAAAAATAAACTGTGGGGTAAAAATATGTATATATTTCTTTGTGAATGTACAACAAAGAAATATATAGAATAAGAAATTGAATAAGATGCAAATTCTATATTATCTATAATACACAAACTCTATATCTTACGTGCAATTACTATAATATAATATGTAATGGCAGTATATATTAGCAAGCATCACCATCTGTACTGCTATTGACTTGCTTTAGGAATCAATGTAGGTGCAAGCTATTAGTGATAACTTTTATAAGCATTAATTCTCAACAAATTGTGAGTTTTTGATGATATATCTATACATATATACATGTATGTATGCTTTCTAAATATATAAAACTTTTCCTCATGTACCATTTGGAAGGTTTCATAAGCGCGCCCATTGCACGTGTGCGGTGTGCTTGTTCTGTTGTCCATGTATTGTAAGCAAAATTTTAGGTTCTGAGAAAGATCGACTTGTTTCTATTAGTGTTTGCTGAGAATTGTAAAATCAGTATCTAGTATCCAAATTCCAACAATAAAGAACTGAAGCTAAAACACTTTCATACAACAAAATCTGCTCAACACAATCATCCACCATAAATATAAGGATTTGTTGATTAGGATAAAATTCCGTTGAATTCGAAGGAGAAACAACCCTAAATCCTTAAGTGGATAAAAATAGAAATGGTATTACAACTTTTTTCAATCAAAATCCATTGATCTACTTGTATACAATACTTCGCAACCTTGTTTGCTAGACAAACTTGTAACTCACATCAATTTGTGAAGAAATTCACCTTCAATCCTTGAAGAAAGTGCTCTCCAATTTGATACCAAACCACAAATCTGAGCTGAAAATGGAAATATCTTTGCCAAAGGCCAGAAATGAGGTCAAGACTAACATTCACCTTTACCCATTATTATCTTTTCAGATTTTTGCTGAAACAGTGGGGAAAGGCTGCATGGATTCTCAAGCTTAAGGTTGGGAAAAGGTTTTTTACATTTTATATTAAAGAAGTTGGGTAAAACAATCATTTAGCTTTCTTAAAAAAAGTTTGTGCAACAGCAGAAGCAGCTCTTGGGTAAGAGCTTTCCTATTCATGCTTACGAGGCACACTAGACGTATATTGGATAGCTTAAATTTATAGAAACAACAAAAGCTTAACCTAACTTATATAAAATATATTACAGCTTATTCCTTTTATTTTCTTTTCAATGTGAGTTATTTTCCTAAATTAAAGTTGTACATGATTGCAACTTTAGATGTATGGCATTAAAAGAAAAAGTGGAGGAAAAACATAAAAATAAATTAAAAAAATGTTAAATTTATTTTTATTTTTATTTAATTTATTATAAATAATTTCACTTTATTTTCGATTCACAAATTCAACTTCCAAACATATGCTCGAAGAATCCACATTGAGGCATAATTTGGTAAAGGGAAAATGATAAATACATTCTTCCATAAACTTTTCTCACTTCACAATAACTTTTTCATAAAAGTTATTGTGAGTAAAGAAAGTTAATGGAGTAGTGTTAAAATTCCCACCTTTTAGTAAATAATAAGGAGTTGGCTTATTCCATTTTTATGATAATTGTTTTTTTGGGGGCTCAAATTCGATTTACCTTTTTTATTTTTAGTAGCTTTTAGGCATAATACACTATTGGAAAGATAAGTTTTAGCGACCGCCAATAACAATCGCTAAAAGGAGTATAGTGGTTGCTAAAAGGTGTTAGCAACCGCTATGAATGGGTCACAATTTAGTTGTCGCTAACAATTTTTTGTGACCATCTAAGCGGTCGCTAGACTATTAGCGACTGCACTGGCGATTGCCAGTTAATTTTAATTGGGCATCTATTGCGATCGCTATAAGCAGTCATTAAAGGATAAAAAAAATCGCTAATGATTTCCCATAAACATGGTGCCAAAATCCCGCCATGTGGCGCAAAGAAATTAGCAATTGTTTTTGAATTTTTAGTGATCGCCCATAGCGGTCACAAATTATGGTCATTAATTATTTTTTATTTTTAAATGTTAATCTTATTCTTTAATTAAAATATTATTTTCCATTAGCGACTTATGATAGTCGTAATAAGCTTTTTAATTTTTTTAAAAAAACTTTTTTAATTATTTTAATTTAATTATTTTTTATTAATTTTGTATTAATTTTTTAAATTCATATATTATCTATATTATCTATTTTTAATTATTTATTTCTAAATTAATTTTTTTTATAAAATGCTAAATTGTAGATGTAATGGAAATTTTTTTAAATAAAATAAAAATAAAAATGTTCATTTATATATATAGAAATAGTTCAAAATTTAATTACAAAATTTGTTATATACAAATGTACAGAAAAGAAAAATAAATAATTAATTTACAAAACACAAAAAATAAAATACAAAAATAAAAAGTATGTTGGTTAGAATCACTTTGTTCCAATCCATGAGAGCCAGCCATTATCGTCTGGGTCTCATAACGAAACAATAAGCGAATAAGAACGTGACAACAAAATACAACTAAATAAATTTATAAAATTTGAATTAACTATAAATATGAAAATTAATAATTCTAACCTGAGGAGGGCGAGGCTGGTTCTAGTTTTAAGATAAGTGTCTTTTTATCTCAGCCATTATCTTAGTCCAAAGCAACGCCCCTCGTGCTTCCATCTCTGCATAGAAGGTTTGGAGCAGGTTCTAATCACACTGTCTAATCTGGGAGAATGCCTCCGATTGTGCAATAGACAAGTGTAGAATGCTAGCACTCCAAGTGAGCGTGTATTTGTGGTTGTCACGTTTGACGATAAAGAAGTATATCTCATTTCTCTTCTCCTCGGACTCCTTCTTATCTACTGGCAGCTCGACCAGACATGCATCAAACTGAGCCTAAGAGAAATTACAAGACAAGATCGATAAAAATCATAACTAACTAAATTATGTTAAAAAAAAAATTAAATATGTTCGCTAGCCAAAATAAAACCTTAATTACATATATGACCCGAACCTCTGGCGAATCCTTATTAAGGGTCGCTAATCAAATGACCATGTGATTAGCCCTCTGGTCCTGTTTCAATAACTGTTGAATGGGAACTTATATGTTAATAGTTTATATGGCCTAAACTTTCGGGGCCATGCATCCCTCGCTTCTGTAAGTTCCTCTCAGCAACCTCGTATTTTCATTATTTGTTGACTAGTTTTTTTTTAAGTTAAACTTTATAATTTAAAAACTTAAGGAAAAAAAATTCATATTGCAATCTACTTACCCGTACCTTCTCGCTCGACTAATAACTGACCAGTTCGACCTACTGACGGGGAAAGACACCATTCAGGACCCACTAAAGGATGTCAGGTTTAATCTTATGGCCCTTCCAATGGATAGACTTGACCTTGTTTTTATAATCGTTCCACATATTCTGACACTTGTAGTAGCAAATGTCTTGGAAGTTTAGAGGAACCCCAATTATATTAGTTTGAAAATGACAAATTGTAGAATATTATTCAATATTATAAATTTTAACATAGACACCACATATAATATATGCAATCTATGATACTTGCACCTCAACCTAGAGGCCCTCAAATGCATCAAGCGGGAAGGCATCCCAATCAAGAGTGGTCAACGAGAATCTGATTGAATTTCAGACCATGTGTTCGATTTGAGAGATAAGGGACACGTCATCCCACTACACGGCCATCCATTGTGACCCGCAGTTCTACTATAACAATGCCTTTGAAGGCTCTCTCTTAAACCTGGACAGCCAGCTTAGAATTGGAGAATTTGTTCCATACAAAATATTATAATTAATAAGTCAAAAGAAAAAATTTTAACCACTAAAAAATTTCTTAAACTAACAATTTATACTTATCGTTGTATGGTTAGAGACTAAAGGTGCTTGACAAAATGTCAAGGGATGCACCAACACGAAGGGTAATGGTGGGATAGCATCTGTAGAGCTATTGTCTGGCACAGGATAGGCCGAGACGCTCGACTATCGTTCAAGGACTAGATCTCCTCCTAGAGTGTCCGAACATATTTACATGCATGTTCACAAGATAGATTTATTATAATTTTAAAAATTAAATATTTAATATTATTCTTTATTTAGATTAAAAAAAATGCACAACTCGTTATTAGTCATATAAGTTAACAGTATCTCCTTTAATCGTCTCCCTACCTAATTAATATCTTCCTTATGTTGAACGATTACATCTTAGTCAAGAACTTGCTTGGCAAATGCATCAATAGCTGACTCATTACATTCGATTTGATAAACTTTTCTTCTTAACATTTTAATCACAATTTTCCAGTTAAGATTGGCTTAACTCTGACATAATAAACTTGCTCTGCCATCGACACCAGTATGTAGGGTTCTTATTGTATTTGCACTTTCTGGTATAATAAATTGTTAAAGTTTACCAATTTAAATTGGTACTTATCAGTTTTAACCCTACTAATTAGATCGGGCCAATCATACTTGAACAATAAAAATCTCAAACTGTGATTATATACGACTTCAATAATATCAGTCAATTGACCATAGTAGTAACCATCATCGACAAATGGCCAATCGATGCCACTATTTCGCGTAGCCGGTCTATCGTCTACCTGCTTAATATAAAATTGAAACTCATTGATGTCGCAAGTTATGTAATGTCAGGCCGTCGTATATAGACCATTAGCTAACTGGTTCATTTCATCGATCAAAACAGGATTGGTAGTGCTTTGTAGATTGTATACCTACATAATTTATGTACAAATTTAAAGTAATACAGCATGACATACAAAAGTACATGTAAATATTTAACATGTACATAATTTTTAAATCAGTCATAAAAAAATTGATAATGGGTCATCTGAATTTGACTATCTATTACACGAGACATATCCTGTTTTAGCTTATTTATGTGTCTCTTGCAATGCAAATCAAATTGTGATACTGATAAGCACAATAATTATTACAAGTGTTGCACAATTTACTCTCTATAAGGAGAAATGATTTACTGAGTCAATGGTACAATTGATTGGGTATTAAAGAGCACAAACCGATGAGTTTGGATCTACTCGATGTGGTTGAGATCAAATGACTTGCCCTCCCCAATAGGACTTTTATTTATTTGCTTTGGCCTAGTTAACTTTGTTTGAACATCGTCATTAAGATATGCAGTGCAAAAATTGGTGCACTGATTCATCAAATAACCTTTGGCTATGGATGCCTCTAGTCGAGTTTTTTTACACACATTCCTCTTTTATGTGTTTACGTACCTCTCAATCGAATACATCCACTTGAATTGGACAGAGCCACCAAACCGAATTTTATCAGTAATGTCTATGGTCAAGTGAACCATTACATCAAAAAATGCCAGTGAAAAATTTTTTCTTCAGATGGCACAGTGTCAAAGCAATCCTCTCCTACAAGCCTTTCAAATCTTATGGGATTACCAAAGAGCCTGGTACAATGCATTTTATTACCAAAATAAAACACTCAGGCATTCCTGGATGTTTAATGCAACCCAGGAGATGATGTAAAATAACAAAATGCAAGAAGAAGAAAGATTCAAAATGCAACAACTTAATTTAAAATGCAAATTTCAAAATTTCTTATTCAAATTGAAATATTGAAATTTCTGTTTCATTAATTTCTCTAATTATTTTCATTCTGGTAAGAGGATAACCTCTTGATTCTTCCAACATTTGATATATTTTATTTTTATGTGATACAAAAATTTTTACACACTGTTTTAGAAAATTCAAATACAAAAACATAATGGTATAAAAAATTTAAATGATGCAAAAGTTTGATGCAATTTTATTAATAACAGATTGCTTGATACAAAATAGTAAGTTGTAAAACTAACTTGATACAAAGCTTGATTCAAACTTGATACATAAATGGAGAAGGGGTTTGATTTAGTGGAGATAGATAAGGAAAGGCTTGATGTCGGGATTTTTGCTTTGGGTTCCAAACTTAGCTCCCCAAGCAAGGTAGTAAGCCTTGCCTTCTATAATAGAAGGGTGAGCCTTGTAAGGGAATCAGGCTACAGTTTTTTTCATAGTGGGTAATGATTAAAAAGCCATGATTCATTGCCAAAAGTGATATAAAGTTTGATGTGCACAGTGATTACATGTGATTCGAGATGACATAAAGGTGATACAGTGATTTGATTCAAGACACAAAGAAAAATAATTCAAAAAGTGACATAAAGTTTGAAAGCTTGAGTGATCACGCATGTGAGTCTACAGGAGCCTTCTTGATTGCTTAATTTCTGATGTGTGATGATGTCACTGATGATACTTGCTTGATAGATGATGTTATTGTTGACGCTTGATGATGTCTGATTCTAGATCGGATCTGATCTTGATTCTTGGCATTGGACCAGAGTAGATGTTGGGCTTAATCCAGTACTGGGCTTGATTCTAATTTTGATGCTTTTTAGACCATGGGCAGGCCATGGGCTTGATTCTAATTTTGGACCTAGACTTGGTCTGGGTCTTGATTCATTTCTTGGACTTAGACTTACTCTGAGTCTTGATAGAAGATTGTTAGATTAGAGGAAGGACGCCATAACAGTCATTTTCATTCTCATCGCCAAGATGGACCGAGCTGAAGCTGTCTGCAGTTGAGTTGGAGTCTTCTCCTGATGTTTGATCTTGTTCTGAAAGGGATTCCAGAGTTTGCAATAGTTGTTGTTTCAATTCTTCTTTAGAAGTTGTTGATGCTAATTAGGACATATTTTTGCTCTTCTGAAGAAGGAATTGAGGATTTGATGCTGTTGATAATGTAGGATGCTGTTAGAAATATTTTGCAATGGCTGATGGGATGATTCTTTCAGTTTTGAATTGGTCCCACCATTTCACCCAAAAAATTCAGGATAAGGATGAGATAGTTGGACCTTGATGATGGTAGTTCCACTATGCTATCCAGGCTAAGGAAAAATGCTGGAAGAAATAGTACAGATGGGAAAATCGGTTCATGGGATAGCTTAATGGTATGGAATATTTGGTCTGATACATTTGAAATTCAGATTGGGCCTCTTGGGGAAGGATTTCAGGGATTGGTCCAAACATAGTCCACCAAGTAGCAAACCGTGCTGGAGGGGTTTGATGAAATTTGTTTGAAAAATAAAACATTTAGGAATGCCTGAGTATTTTATTTTGGTAATAGAATGCATTGTACCAGGCTCTTTGGTAATCCCAGTAATTATAGGTAGAAGGTACAAAATTCTGGGAAAACTGGCGGGTCTGGTTTGGATGGGAATCCCGATCATCAATGGTTAGGATTCTTGATATTTGGCATGTGGAATATGCAATGGTAGATAGGTCAAATTTATCTTGGTAATGTTTAATATTGAAAGAATCAGTATTAACAAGAATGAATTCATAAAATTTTTGTGTTTTCATGGAGTTTGATGTGAGAAAATGATTGTCAGATACATAGATGGTTTGGAGGAGGTTATTGATGAGTGGTAGGTTTAATGGTTCAAAAGGATTTTCAAACTCCTGTTGGAGTTCTGTGAT
>JAVXUM010174471.1:0-11721 GCA_035590655.1 Pouteria glomerata
CCATTATCAGTGCCACCAAAAAAAAAAAAAAAAAGAATATTGAAATAAAACTTCGAAGACCAAGTAAAAAATAAATAAAAATTAAAGTAGCACCAAACATACTTGTGTGAAATTGTTGTCATAGAAAATTTTGCTTAGAGTATTTTGTTTTCTATAATTTGAAATTGTTGGCATCCTAGAGAGCTTAGTTGTTTCTTTTGATCATTTGATATTCTGTCTTTTAATCAAAGACCAATATTGCTATCCTTAAAGTACTAACATAGAAGTTCTTGCGAGAAAGAGTGGTATTTACGAAATATATTCATCCTTAAAAAATAAATGAGGAGAGACTTGTTCAAGTAGAAATAAGTAACAAAATCGGTAACAAAGTTCACATAGATAGCAGGTTTAATAAAAGTACAGTAATTGTCACATTCACAAAAAGAGAGTATTCTTAACACCTAACAAAATAAAGATTTTCTTCACAACAAAGAAAGCATTTCTTTACAAATGAGACTTCCTAATAATGTCTTAAAATTTGTGTTGTCTAAGAAGTCTTTGAACGTTTGTATCCATACTTTTCTTCATCACTTCCCATAATGATTTCTTATCAATTTCTGCATCTTGTTGCCAATGAGGAGCATGCATGAACCTAATTAATTACGCAAATGTTAATGAAATAAAAAAAAAATACAAAAAAGATAGTAAAATTTTACAAAAAGAAGGTAATCTTAGTACCTGACAAAATAAAGATGTGCTCAAAAAAAGAAAGTGTTTCTTCGTAAAAGAGATTTTTTAACAATGTCTTCAAGGTTGTGCTGTCTGAGAAATATTTGAACACTTGTATGCATATTTTTTCTCTATCACTTCCCACAATGATTTTGTGCCAATCTTTATATATTGTCGCCAATGAGGAGCGCACACGATGACCTAATTAATTACGCAATAGTTAATAAAATACATACAAAAAAAATAAAAAGAGAAACATTATCAAATTGAAGATACCTTATTTTTGTGTTACCACTGGAGCAATCTACTGGCATTCACTCTTTTAAGCTCTTTAGTTTTTTCATCCCAATCCTGCAAAAGTCCAGTTACATCTAAAGTCATCATCTAACAAAATATGCATACTTACAACTAAAATATATAACCAAAATAGACAAATGAAGATATAGCATCATCAATAAAATACTTACATTAGTATACACAAAATCTTTATAATAAAACTTCAGGATAAACAATGTTTACTGTGGATTCTAAGCCATCTTAAGGGGGAAGAATACATATATGGTCAAATGATGTGCATATGGATAGTGCCATATATGATTGTCCATGACTGAACATTGGTGTCCACAAATCAACTCTAACAAATTTAATAGATTGACCTTGAGATTTATTGATCGTCAAGGCGTATGTCAATCGAACAGGAAATTGCCGCCTTGTCATACGGAAAGGCGATTTTGAAGATGATGGTGATAAGGATATTCTTAGTATAAAGACCAAATCTTCAGACTTTTCTCCGCTTAGTATTTGAGCTTCAATTACAAAAGCAGCACATCAGACAACCATCAACCTTGTACCATTGCAAAGTCCATTTTTTGGCGTAATATTTCTTAACAATATTATAGGATAACCCACTTTCAACTCTAGCATAAAAGGTAGAAGGCCAGTAGGATCCAAGGAATTTAAGCACTCATCAGGGCATTGGTTTGTAATAGTATAATATATTACATCATCTTTAGACATTTTATCTGCAGCTAAATATGTAACACTATGTCTAAGGAAAATACGCAATGCTGCAGTGTTGATAGCATTGACATCTTTATTCTATGCTGCAAGAATTGTGCATTCAGTTAAAAAGGTTGGGGTCATTGTACCAATATAATCAAGACCTAGATAAACTGTATGCAGTAATTTATTCAAATCTTTGTATTTACGTATTGTTGGTGGAAGTCTTACAATTTCTTGAGGATTAGTCCCAATCTAAGACATAGAAATAAAATTAATAAAAGCAAAAAAATAGTATAAAAAGAATTTAATTACTAAAAAATCATAAATAAAAGTTTGAAATATTCTACTTTCATTAAGAATTTTGCGAAGTCAACATTTTTCACGATCCACATGATTCAAGTGCATTTTTATATCCAATGTCAAAATATGCATATATTTCCATAGAAAAGAATGTCCCAACGAAGCATTAACAATCTACTCACGAACACCTTCAGGTATAACTAACAAAATTTGTCGAAAATCTCCACCAAGAACAACAATGATACCCCCAAATAGTTTTTCACTATCATAAATATCCCGAAGTGTACGATCAACTGTTTCAATACAATGCCAATGCCACATAGGAATTTCATCCCAAATTATGAGTTTTGTTTTTCTAAACAACTCTGCATGTATTGATTGCTTGCTAAATCCATAAACTGAGTTTTTCATAACATCCAGCAGAATGCAAAAGGTTGAATGTGTAGTGTGACTTCCTACCAATAACAATGATACAATATCAGATGAAGCCACGGTTACAATAATATACCCAAGGCTACAACATTTAATGCAATTGTATTATACAAAAATATCTTCCCTGTGCCTGTCTCCCCAATTAAAAAGAAAGCAATTCCTTTATTTTTAAAAATAGAAGAAGTGATCGCCACAAAGACAAAGCGTTGTGCATCGTTAAGGAGATCAATGTTAGTTTGTACATCTGGTTGTTCTACATCATTCTGCAATTTTTGATGTTCCAATATTAATTTGTTGCTGACTATTGTATTCTAATTTCTTATTGATTGTGGCATAGGTAAATAGTCAACTAAACTCTTACCCAATTCTTAAAGCAATTGGTCTAGAAGATACAAACCATAATCTTCAATTTGAGCTTCAGTTGGATTTGAAATGTTAAATAGATTATGAATTTTATATCCAAGATCATCACATATGTTACTTGAGAATTTGTTCCATAACATATATGATTGCAACGGGGAGCATTGTATGAGAATGATACTAAATAATCTCTCCTCAACTAATGCCCAGTTTTTATAAGTGCTGCCTCCTAAAGACATTGTATCCATTCTCCATGATCCTCTAGAAGTCCTTTTACAACACATGCAGATTTAAATGTATCAAACAAAACTTCATTGACTGTTCGTAAACATTCAAATGATTGTGGTCCTTTTACAACAGTTAACAGCAAACACAGATAAAATCTCTCACCACAATTAGGGCTAGCAAAATACATTCTACCAATGGCATAGCCTTTTTTTCTTGGCAAATAAGCAGGATGACATTCATTTATTTGCATCAACTCATTACCTTAATTTAAATGTAAAATAATGTCTCTTATTCCACTAATCTCAGTTTCATCTCTCGATATTACAACTTCAATCTCATCAGTTATTGGTAGATTATACCGTCTTCAATCTGTCGCAGAACTATAATGAAAATAGGCCGGTAAATTCTATCCTTCCAAGGCTAATTGATTTAAGATTGCATAAGCTTGATGAAACTTATCAAAAAATGCATTGACTTGCAATAAACAATTTTTGTCGAAATGACTTTGATTGGTCATTATTCCCATCATACAATTCTTGAAGTTCTAGAGGGGGTGTCATTAACAAAGGCAGCTTAATCTTTCCTTGCAAACAACAAGTTCCAAATAGTAGACGTGCTATAGAAGATTTTGATAATTTTTCATTAATCCAATGCAAGGTTGAGCAATGAGGACATAACATATCCATTTTCCCCAGGTAATGGCGTCCTAGACTTATGTCTGATTGAGTATGGACCCTTGCATTCATAGATAAAGTTTCTGACTCATCATAACTACACTAATCCTCTTGCAAAAACTGGTTTCTAGGAGTAGGCCTACAAAGTTTATTTTGTAAAAATTAACATTTATAAAAAATAATGATAGAATGAGTTACTGATTTCAATAAAGTTAAATAGTTTCATTTACCAGATTCTTTTAGGAGGTGAAGATACGTTTGGAATAGAGGATAAACACGTGGAAGAATACCTAATTAAAGCTCATTTTTTTTATGGTTAAATGACATTGGTTATATTTGTTTGCTCTTCGAGGAAAGCACGGCTGTGAAAACTTGGTGTTAAAGAAGGTGTACATGGAGGTTCCGTTATTTCAATACACTGTCTTGATCTTTCTCGTTCTTGTCGCAAGCGTTGTCCCATTTGATATGCATAATATCTTTTTTCATTCTTTTCCTGTTCCCATCATGCACGTTGGGCCAATGCAACTCTTGATATAACAATATCATTTGATGCCTAAGATATAAATATTATTTCATTGAGTGTGTATAGAAACTATATAATGTATATTTTTTCTATTAATCTTTGGTTAGTTTTATTTCTTAGATGGGATTTTTTCCCTTATCCTCTACAACTATTTAGCTTTATACAAACATTTCATGAAAGCCATATGATCTTCAAAGTCATTATTATATAAAAATTTTGATATATTTGTTTTATTTTAATATTTGTAATTATTATAACATGATCTAGATAACATATAATTAAAACAAATAAAGCACTTCAGTTGTTATGGCGAGGATCCGAGGGGTGAGCGTAAAACACACATAACATGAATAACCAAGTTACAATATCAGAGCATACACAGCGATCATGCAGCCAGACCCACAAGAGATAACATAATTAAGTAAATAAAGAAGTTAAAGTTTGGATCAAACTACATAAAATAACTACCATTGACCTCTCTTAAAAATGTATGAAGGTAAACTCTCAAGTATAAGAGTGTAGTTGTAGTTTTAACTAAGTGAGTCCTAGGTCATCTCCACATGGAACAAGGTTGTAACTTACAATTTAGAGATCACAATTGCACGTACTTGCACAAATTAAAAATAAATAAAAAAATTAAGAAAATTGAGATAAAGTTCTTTTTGGTGTTTTTGAATTTAAATAAGAAAATAAAATAAATGACAATAGCAAATAAATAATTTTTTTTTATTGCTTTTAATTTTCTTCTAACACAATTAATTTAAAACGCAAGTTAAAGATAATAATTTTAGAAAAATTAAGAAAGCTTTAATAAAATTACTTTTAATTAAAAGGACTTGGTTTTAACCTATTCCCATAGTATACTCAAATGTATGGATTTGAATAATGATTTTTATAACTCAATCTAACATCTACACCCGTAGTGTCAGATCAGAAAATAAAACTTTAAAGACCTTTTTATGTAGACAAATCAATAAACTCAGGGTTTTGAAAAGTGGTTCGATCTCACAAGGACATTGAACCAAATATTCAAGACACAGAAATACCACTTCGTGCTCGAATTTCGATTATAACACGGTGATTCGATTTCTGAAAATAACCTTAGATTAATGATTGTTACGTTTCATAAAAGAAAGATATTTCAATGAAAAAATTATATTCAAATCCTTTACTTTGATTACACTATGTTCCTAGGATAAAATCAAGTAATGATTTTAGACTAGCATATCTACGAAGTGCATTATAAATCTAAATACGAGTCAGATGAACAAATATGAAAACAAATGAAAAGTAACGAAGACAAACAAGTATTGATTAACAGTTAACCCTAGTTTTTAGATACGCTGATGAAAGACAAACGAACATGCAACAATTAAACGAAATATAAATCATGCAACAACCATTAAAAAGATCGAAATAATAAAGATAACACTCTATTAATTTAAATCAACTAAATACCGTACTTCAAAGAGGTGAAAAACAACTGAAGAATGCTTGCAACTGAGAAGTAGTAAATCCACGAACAAATGATCATCCAACACATGTTTAAATAATAAAATGGAACTCTAAAAAATTCAATGGAAATCTAACCCTAGAATGGCTGAAGAATAACTCTAAAAAATATTCTCCGACTCCCCCCAAAACATAGAAAAACTTCATATTTATAAGCCAACAGTTGATCCATAACCCTAGGGTCTGGACCCCGCGCCAGGGTGTCTGGACCGTAGCTTGTTTTCTTCAATGCTGGTCTTCTCTCTAGGGTCCGGACCCTACGCTAGGGTGTCCAGACCGTAGCTTCTTTTCTTCAATGCTGGTCTTCTCTCTAGGGTCTGAACTCTACGCCAGGGTGTTCGGACCGTAGGTGTTTTGATCACTTCTTTCATCATTTCTCAGCTCCAGTCTTGAACTTGATCCACTACTTGGCTCCAGGATTCGCTCTACTGCTTCATTTGCTTCGTCATCTGTTAGAAAATTATCATTTTCCTCACTGCAATTGAGAAAAAGAACAAATTATTATAAACATAAACTTAAAGCTATAGGATTACTAAACAATTGTAATAAGTTACACTATATTTTGGGCTAGTAATTACACTTTTTAAGTGTAATCACACCCCCAACTTGAACATTGCTAGTTCCTAGCAATGATTTTATTTAAATTTAACTAAAATTCTAACCTATTTCTCTTTTCGTTAGAAATACAGCCACACTTAGCATGTGAGGCAAGCCCTTTAAACCCCAAGGTTCGCCCTAGTGGACGAGTAAGGTCTCGTGAGGGTTTGGAGTGAATTTACCCACAAAATTCAAACTCAATTCAATGGATGGTGCTATTTAATCAAATAACTTCTGACTTATCATTAAAATGAAATAGGTATTAGATATTCAACATGATCACATAAATTTCTCTAATGTACCTCAACTCACTTTACTTTTAAACAATTACAGTTCAGGTGTACCAGTTCATGTCATTCATTCAACCTAGCAGACAAATGCACTCAAAGATTATGGTTTTGACTTCAAATCTCACCAGGTTGTTCACTCTCAAAAGAATTCACTCCTGAAAGGTTACTCTCTATTGGTTCATGCCAGAGTGCAAAACAAGCAAATGCAGTAAACCCATAATGATAAAGGAATGAAAGAATTCAATCATATGTAATGTCTCATAACTTCATGGAAGGAATGTATTAATGCATACAAAAGTATTACTATCAATTACATGAGATGGATCAAAACCCCTTTAAGCATCTTTCGCCTAGAGTCCATTAGGTCTTTGCTAGGTTGTAACTTGGCCTGGGGTTTATTAGCTGAACAAACGAAGAAAACTATGAGAACTTTGGGTTAGCGTGAACTTGAAAGATAGGAAAATGGATGTAAAATGGTAATTGGTACATAAAAATGAACAAGAGTGGATGATGGAGGTAAAAACCAAAGATTGGCCAAAACCCGGAAAAAACCCCACCCTCGGTGGGCACCCGCCTGGTAAAGGCTTGGGCACCCGAGCTATAGGACCATCAGGAAAACCTCTCGGCGAGTGCCTGACTGAGGAAGGGTCGTGCATCCAAGGTCTTGGGCGCCCGACTGAGTATCCCTTGGGTGCCCGAGCCTCTTCTGCTGGACCTCCATTCTCCTTTGTACCCTGTTTAATGCACACCAACTTCATCCTTAGACACATTGAACCTCTTTAATTGATCTTCCTTACTTCATTTTACATATGCTTGATATTGGTTATGACATGTTGCACTTGAATTGAATTGGTAAATGGAAATTAGCATAAAGTAATGATGCTTGAGGGAAATCCCTTGAATCAACTTGATTTCATTTATATGAATGATAATTGAATTGAGATGAGAAGTCTCATGGAATAAATGGTATTGTTAATATGAAGTCACCGAATGAATTGTGCTACTTGTGAACTCACATAACTAACAAACCTAATGCAAAGAAAATAAAACGAAATGATTGGTTGTGTGTCGGGGATTGTACGGTACGGAAAATAGGAAGGGTCTGAGATTACCCTCGAGTTGTAAGTCCCAGAACCTGTGCAGGGTTGGTATTTCATACCAGTAGGTTAGTAGCTTACAAAATGAGGGAAGTGTATTACGGATACACACGGGCGTAGTGTCGCCTTGGGTTACCATCCTAAAGAACGCCCATGGGACAGGGCGTTGCCTGGAACAAGTACGTCGGATTGGTACCCAATCCCTGATGACTATGTGAAAGATTAATGTGTGATGTATACACAAGATAAACAAGATAATGGATTAAATTTTGATAATGTACACACCTTGATATTCAGAATAGCATGTGAAACTTGCTTGTGATTATGAGTTGAGATAATTGCTATCATGTTATGGATCTTGGATGATTATTGTTACAATGTATCATGATTATTACATGCATTAGATTTATATTATGGTGAATATATCGTGGGCATACGCCGTCCGTGCTCACGTTCCTACAGATGTCCATGCAGGACCCACACAGGACGATTAAGAGGCACCTCGAGGAGATGCACGTATTTTCGCAAAGACTGGACTAGTTTTACATGTTGTAAATATATTTTGAGAAAATACCATAATGTATATCTTATTCTTTCGATTTTGTGTTTGTAATGGCCATAAGGCCAAGACATGTACACATTTATAAAAGTTCAAGATAGTGGTATGGTTACATGTTTATATTGGCCAATGTGGTTTAGATGTATAGCCTTGGATGGGAATGTATGTTAGTTTATAAAAATATGGTTGTATGGCAGCGAGTATATATTGCACAAGTATTTCTATTAGGTACCTCGTTTGATAAAATTTAAGCTGTTATATAGCAGGGGAAGTTTTGTGGGTCCATTGTATGACCAATGTGCTTGCTCTGATATAATGACCAGGTTTTCATATGATGTGTGTCTTACATTCACTCCTTGGGTCTCTGGGCCCAGGGTGTGATAGGATGGTATAAGAACCTAGGTTAGACTACCTAGGGACATAGGAACAGTTGCATTTCATATTACATGAATACGTGACATGGATAATGTGTTTTCTTGCTTCTGTCTTCAGTAAAATGTGATAATGTTATTGAACTATAGTGCATTCTTTTATGTTTAATTAGAATGCCACTAAGAGAAGAGCCGAGAGGAAGGGGCCGAGGCCGAGGCCGAAGTAGAGTAGCAGCGGATGCCCTGGTGCAAGGGCATGATGTTAGCACTTCCATCCCGCTAGAACAAGAAGCTGAGTACAGTGCGGTGGCTGAAATGCCACCCATGCCCCAAGGTGAAGCGGCACCACCTGTGGCACCAGCAGTCCCTCAACCTGCTACAGCCGATACCGGGGCTTTCTTACAACAATTGGCCGCTGCGGTGGCCACAATGATTGAAAGAGTAGAGGCGACACCCCAACCCCAACCCCAACCGCAAGTGCAAGCGGGTGCTCTTAAGGAGGCTCGAGGACACGTAGGGCTTTTATTGGAACAGTTCAAGGAAAAGTTCTGCGACCACTTCTTCCCCCAGTCACTACGGGATGCCAAACGGGAGGAATTTGTTAGTCTAATTCAAAGGAACATGACGGTGCTGGAATATGAATGGCAATTCACAGATTTTTCCAAGTATGCACCGGAGCTCATTTTTACTAACCGGTTGAAGTGCCAGAAATTTGAACGAGGTTTGAAGCCACCCCTCCGCAACAAAATGGTGATGCTCCACATCAATGACTATGAGGAGTTGGTAGATCAGGCTATGGCTGTGGAGAGGGATTTATTAGAGACCAGAACTATGATGGAAGGTCGCCGTGGCAGGGGTAGAGGAGAGCAGTAAGAATTCAAAGTAGCAAGAGGCAGAAGGGGGGTACATCTACTTCTTAAGGGCAGCCAGCCCAACCAACCAGTATGACCCCCAGACTGCCTAGGAGGACGGAGATGGGGCAGCCCATTTGCTATCAATGTCGGCAACCGGGACATATAAAGGCTGAATGCCCACAACTGCGAGTAATGGTTGAAACCACAAGCTGACCGGGAGGCGGGGCTATGGTGGAGAACTAGGAATGTTACCGGTGTGGGCAGACTGGGCATATTCAGAGGTTTTGCCCCCAATTACAAGGAGGTGCCGGCAAGAGAATGGGGCTGGGAGGCCAGAGTTTCCAAAGCAGCTGCGCCTCGACACCCCTGCAACAAACACAACAATGGGGTTCCTTAGCGGGGACATCTCAGAGTGGAGCATCTCAGCTGCCAAAGGGAGCTCCATCAGGCCAGAAATGTAATACCCCTCACCTTTGGTGTACTTGGAATTTTCGAACGACATATATACCTTCTTTGAACATGAATAGTGACGGCCAAGTGGTCTAGACCTTGGTTTGAATTGGAGACCTTGGTGTGGTGAAATGAGGTGAAAATGAATAAGTTTTGAGCACCTAAAGTGAGTTAACTCCTAATGGTTCCATGGTTAGTGCATGAAGAATTTTAACTAGCCGTTTGACCCTAGGGTTAGAAATTAACCTAGGTTAGTTACCAAACCTAAAGTGAGGTAAATTAGTGAAGAGAGGGAAGGAGAATTAGTGGTAATGGGTATTGATAAATCATCTTGAATATACATGGAAATTGGTAGAGAAAAATGGCTAACACTTAGTAAAATTTCAAGACCTTAAGCTTATGTGGCAAGGTTGGACTTTTTGAACAACCAATGACCAAGCTTTGGACTAGTCAACCATGCCAAGTTGGAGGACCATTCGGCCACCTAGAATGGAGCTCTCGGCCAAGCACCAAAATGGAAGAACAAAGCATGGTTTTTGTTGTTTTTGCAAGTTAGTCAATGCATTAACTTGGTGGTGGGCCCAAGCAATTAAAATGGAAGACTTATTTGTTCATATACCATGTGCATATATATATTTAATGCATTTTTTGTGACCATTTGGAGCCATGGCCGGCCAAGCCAATGTCATATATTTATACATATATATAGCTAGTTAGTTTAGTCAAAAATTGGAGGACTTTGATTGGTTCATGGATGGGTTGAAGTTAAATTGCAACCAACTAGTTAGGGGATGTCATTAGATTGTAATGGAAACTTGGAGGATTTAATTGGAGGAGCAAAAGGTCATTTAGACCTACAATTAAAGGCCAAACCGTGGGGTTCTTCAAACCATTCGGCCAAACTGTTTTGGATAATAGAAAACCAGCCGTGGGAAGCAATCTTTGAGGAGCAATTTTCATCCATTCGGCCAAGACAAAGGGAGAAGAATTGAAGCCAAAAAATTCCAAAAGTTGGCCAAGAGGAGGAGGAAGAAAGGAGAAGGAAGGAGGAAGAAGAAGAAGGTGTTTTGAGGTAGGGGAAAATTCATCTTGATCATCTTGAAAATTAGGTTAGAAACTTGAAAAAAATTCCATAGTTTGAGATTAATTGATGTTGTTACAAGATTGAATGGAAAAACTAGCAAATTAGGGATTTTTGACCTAATTTAGTGATGAATATCTTCCTTATATTGGTGCTGGAAATTCTGGAAATTTTGATTAAATTTGAGCTAAAATTTATGTTAAAATGATAAACTACAAAACTTGAAAGTTTTGGTGAAGTTTGGAACCATGAAAGCTTGATTTTTCCATGAAGTTATAACTTATGGTTGAGCTGGAATATGGACTGTTTTTCTGCAGTTTTAAGGCCTCTTTAAGCTCTAAAAATGTCCTAGAAAGTTTCATTTAAATTGCATGTGAATTGCCTAAAGTTTGCTTGATGAATGGTTGCTTGAATTGGCTCAAAACAGTGTGGAAAAATCAGATTTTAGTGCTGAATTTTCTGCGATTTGTATATGCTGAAAATCTGAAATTTTTTTGTTCTAAAATGATGTATTATAGTTGAGGAATGTGTGGTTCAAACGGCGTCCCATTTCGAGGTCGTTTGCTATATTTGCATGATTTTTAAAGTTGATGCGTTGGTGGATGCGTTGGTGGCCAAACGGGGCCTAATATGTGCAGAATTTCTGCAGTTTGTATGCTCTCTAAATCTGATTTTTTTGTGCT
>JAVXUM010174476.1:0-21015 GCA_035590655.1 Pouteria glomerata
TGGTGTGGGCTAAAATAAAAAAAAAAAAAAAAAAAAAAAAAAAAAAAAACCGAGCTTTGTTTGCTTTTAGGTTAGGTCGCCCAAGCTTAAGTGTAAAAGTTACGTATATTCCTAAATAAGTTATAATTGGAATAAAATTTTAGTCTAAATTTTTTTAATACTAATAGTATATAACATTCTTGTCTAATTAGTTATATCTCAATTTAATACCTAATCATAACACAGTTTAATATCCAACTTATAGCCTGGTACAAGAATCTTCGAATCTAATTTAGTGCCTTAATATAATTCAGTTTAATATCTATTCATAACTTAGAGCTAAAAAAAATTATAACTTTATCTTTTTAACTTTTAACGTATTAATAATATAAAATAATTACATATAGTACATATGTCAAGATTTAATACAATTAGAAAAAAAAAAAAAGAAAATTCATGCCTATTTCTCACATTTTAACCCATTTAAAACTAAGGACAAAAAAGTATCACCAAAAAATTTTATCAAGTAATGTGAATAAAGTTATAAGTCTATCTGTCATTTTAAAATAAAATATTTACAAAATTGTGATTGTCTTATTTTATTTTATAATAAAATATTTAAAAATTAAATCCATAAATAATTTTATCAGGAGAAGTGTTCCAATAGGTTTTGGTCGCCAATGATCACCCATGATGGGCTGCCCTGTCAACTCTTCTTGTTGGGTCAAACGTCACTGTTTTACACTTTTTCACCATTCTCCCACACTCCAACTAATTTTAGTTTTAATCATAATGGGCGTAAATTGTGTCCTTAATTAAAATAACTCAACTCACCTTCAAAACCACCAACAACTTCAAGAAACAAAAGGAGGGTGCTTGATGTCAGCCCCAACCCCTTTAGCAAAAGGAAGGTATATCCATATTTAACATTTAAGGGGTGATTGGAGTAACAAAGAATAATAAAAAATATGATTTGAGTGATATTTAGGTATTTGGTGGCAAATTACATTTTTCAAAGATGAATAGTGAAAAATATTGACTTTTACAGATAAATCTGTCGAAACGATTTTCAAATTTTTTTAAAAAATATTAACAATTGGTCTTGTTTGGTAATTCGAATAACAGTGGTCACGTTAAAAAAAAATTACAGTTATTCGATTAATCGAACTCGAGTTATGTAATTTTTTCTAAAATTATAATATGTGTGAATGTGTAAAAAGTAATAGAAAATTTTAGAGTTTTTGAGAGTTTTTCAAAATTCTTAAAACTCCAAACAACTCCTTAATAGTTACGACAAGAAAAGTGAGCTACAGTGACAAGTGTTTTGTGACAACAAAAAATATTATCATAAATATATGGTATTTAGTGACAACATTTTTTTGTTGTCACGAGAAACACATTTTAAGATTGTTTTCGTGACAAGTTATATAAATTGTCATTAAAAGATTAATATTTAGTGACAAAGATATTTTATTGTCACTAAAACATTAATATTTAGTGACAACGTTATTTTATTGTCACTTAATATCGTCACTATAAGTCATAAAAAATTAGCGTCAAAAATTTTATTATTTTTACAGAATTAAAATTTTTCTATTGTGATAAGTTTTATTTTTTTGTCATTGATAATATTTAGTGACAAATTTTATTGTCACTAGTAATATTTATATTTACTATTTATTTTTTTATATTTACATATTTTTGAAATAAGGCAACAAAAATATATTCATCGACCATTTAGTAATATTATCATTTTTTTAATTTATGTTTATCTGTTTATATTTTATGTTTTTTGTTGTTATTTTTTTCCAAAAATAAAAACTTAAAATGCATTTGAAAATAAAATTTTGTTTACAATTATTAATTTTTTATTTTTACAAAATATTTAATTTTGTTAGTTTTTAAAAAATTAATTGAATTTATTAAAAAAATTATTTTGTATTTAATTTAATCAATTAAATTATTTACTTAGTTCAATAAATATAAAATATATTAAATTTTATTTCAATTACATTATTTATTAAAATTAATTAAATAAAATATAAAAATTATATCATTTAAATTAGTAAATATAAAATGCATTAATTATAATTTAATTATATTAATTATTAAAAATAATTAAATAAAATATATTTTGTATTAAATAAATATTTAAATTAGAATTATAAAATTAAATTAAATTATTTATTTTTAAATTAATTAATTTAATTTAATTCTTTATTATAATAATTGAATAAAATATATTTTATTCAAATTAAATTTTAAATAATTTAATTTAGCTATGATATTTATATAAGATATTTTAATAATAATAATTAATTATTAAATTAAATTAAACTAAATTGATTATTAAAATAAATTGATTAATTTAGCTTTATTATGTATTCTAAATAATTTTATAATATATTTATTGTAAGATCCCACATCAGTTGGAGAGGAGAACGAAGCATGCCTCATAAGTAGGGTGTGGAAACCTCTCCCTTGAGGACGCATTTTGGGGAGCGCTGAGCTAGACTTTGCCAAGAACAAAACCGTGAGGGGCCGGGATGCTATGTGCGTCCGGTGGGCCTAAAGCGGACAATATCTTCAAGCAGTGTTAGTCCCGAACTGTTACATCTATGTAATAAAATACATCTTCTTGACGTGATGTTTATATAAACGCTGCAGCAATTGAGAAAGGGGCAACTATGTAATCAAGTACATCTTCTTGACGTGACGTTTACATAAACGTTGCAGCAATTGAGAGAGGTGGGTGGGGAGATTGTTAGAGGAAGAGGGTTGCTAGGGGAAAGGTAGAGGAGAGAGAGATAAACAACAATTAAACTTTTTTTTGAGGGGCGGCGAGTATTAGGTTTGGGTGTAATTAATTTAATGATATTGTTGTTGGGGGAATGGAGATGGAGAGAGAGAAAGACAAAGGGCAGCAAATTTTTTTTTGGGGAGCAAGTGGCGTTGGGTGTGACTTATAGTGATGTAATTAAAAAATTGGCGCAAAAAAATTTATTGTTCTGATGTAATTAAATTTTTTATGTTGCAATGACTTTTGTTTTCCGTCATGAAAAATATTTAGTGACAAATTTTATTGTCATAAAAAATAAAATATTACAAATGATTATTAAAAAATTAATTGATTTTATAAATTAAAAATTAAAAACAAAGAACCCGTTTGACAACTATTTCGTTTTCAGTTTTTATTTTTATTTTTTTGAAAACTAAGTATAAAACTCGTTTGGCAAATTTGTTTTTAGTTTTCAGTTTTCAAAAAAATGAAAACTATTTTTAAAATTTTTAAAAATTATGAAAATATAAAAAATATGTTTTCTCAAGTTTTTATTTTCTTATACAATCATCACTTGTCACAACCATCAGTTATCATTGTCTATTGATCACCACCAATCCACCGCCGCCACTACCTCACCAAACTCCATCCACCGCCATATATATTTTTATTTAATATTAAAATATTTGACTAATATAAAAATATATTAAATTATTTAATATAATATATTAAATATAATTTAATTAAAAATTAATTTTATAAATATTTAATTTAATATATTAAATTATACATTGAAAATATTACTTAGCTGAATTATATTAATTATAATTATATTTAATAAGTTAAACTATTATATAAATATTTTATTACATTATTTTTAATAAATAATATAATAAATTATATTTAATACATTTTATTTTATTGAATTAAATTATTTTTAATAAATATATAATTAACATATGTAGATTAAATTAAATTAAATTATTTATTTATTTATTTAAATTTAATTAATTACATAGATATAAGGAAATAATTTAATATATATGGTAATTAAATTTAACTAATTACATAAATATAAGAAATGTTTATTCACATTCACAATATAAAATGGGTCAACGAGAAAAAGTCGGTTTCACCACCAACCACAGTTTCAACTCAACAAACAGGTGTTAGGGTTTATTTCAGTTCCAAGACGACGAAGCTCTATATATAGATATATATAGTTGAAAAGCAATGACCTCGACACCTCGTCTATACTCGATTCACCGCTTTGTTCCGAACGCATCCAGCGAATCACTGAGAAACAAGTGAAATTATCTACTTCTTCCAGCCAACTCCATTCGGTGGACCTCTCACTCTGATCAGGTAAGCTTTTCGCCTCTTGGTGGAATACACATATACACACATACGTGCTTATGTAATCTGAATTGAACTCTACTCGCTTCGTGTTGTGTGTATATAAATGTTATTGAAGTGTTTAATTGTGCGTTAATTTTGAGATCGAGTGGTGTCATTAATCTATTCGGTTGCTCAAAGGACAGCCGCGAGAGAAAGGGGGAAAACCGGGAAAAGAAATTATCATCTTGAAGAGGATTAGTTGGAATCAGACGCGAAAAACGTAGACAGAAAATAATGCAAATGCAATACGGAAGTAGAACGCGATTTTCCATTTGTTTAATTCTGTCTTGGGTATCTAAAGAATGAAAAATTCACCAAGGTTGAGTGGAACTGTGATTGTGTGTGTCAGAGAGAGAGATGGTTAGGAGATTGATTGCTTTGAGGGAATTGTTACTTTCATTTATGATTGAATGGGTGATTGGCTTCCAAGTAACTAAATTTTATTTTCTTGCCAATTTTTTCAAATGCTATGCATTTTACAAGGCTCTAGGACAGTCTGGATTTCTTAGGACAGTAATCCTTGTGGAAAATTCCTGATGCTATGGAAGTGAAAATTCTACCAGGGAGTAGAAGTTTTTGCTTTCTATAGAAAATTTAGTCCATAGAATTTGTTTTTATTAGGTTTTTGTCCATTGTTTCTTTATTACTGTTCTCACGATCTCTTTGGTGCACCTTTCTGTGTTATCCTTATTGAAATGTCATCCCACCTGCTAAATCTAATTGTTGCAATATCTTATTTCAGAGGATTGCATTGTTGACCACTCGCTCCTCAATAATGAGGAAGTTCGAATCCAGTTATGTAATATACCATGTAGGATTTAAAGAAGTAGAATTTTTATGTCTCATTCTTAATCTCACGTTTATGTCATAATGTTGGTATTTTGAATGGGTGATAATGAGTGAAATAATTTGTTTTGGCAGCAGGTAGTATCATTCCATATCCTTCAATCTATGCTACTTTGACATGGATGTATAGGACCTTAAATGAAACAATTTTCCTTTTTTGGAGTCTCACTTAGCATTGGAATTTCGAATATAATTGCTAGTTGACTTCTTTATTGAAGAAGAAGATGATACTTAAAAACCATTTTGAGATAGATTTCTCAAATATTGCTAAGAAACATATCTTCATGAATCTGCAGAACTTTTGAGTGCGTTCTTGCCTCTATTTATCATATTCAAACCTATAAGTCAAACAAAGAGTCTACATGATGAAATACCGTGAATGATTATTTAAAAAAAAAAAAAGAAGACATAGTAGGACTGGTTGGACGAAGATGGCCCACTGGATTGGTTTTCACATTTGCTTCAATTTAATGAATATGATAAAAAGAAAAATAGGAATTTATTAGCAAGTCTGGCCAACTGAATAATTTTAAGTAACATAAATTGAATGGTTTTTGGAGTAGATAATCTATTTGCTAATGATCATCTAGTCATTGTTCTGCGAGTGGTTTAGGAACCTTTTTGATCTACAGACTGACTTATATGCTTGGGTGTCTGAACTTTGTCACCTGGTGATTTTCTATTTTTAGTTCAATTGAAAAGAGTGAGCTAATGCAAAAAGAGATAATGGAGTTGTTCCAACATCCTCTTCATGATACTTGTGATTCATGACTACTCTCTTTCTTTCTCCCTCCCTCCCCCTCTCTCCCCCTTTCTCTGCCCTTTTTTTCCTTTTATTGATGTGTTTCCTACCAGCGTGCTAGCACCGCTACTTTTGATTGTGCTCTAGATGGTTATTGTGTTGGCATATGAAATTAGTTGGGTATTATTGGAAGTTTAAAAATTTACTACTACATTTTTTGTTATTAAAATTGCAAATGATAATGGTCCACTCATTTGTCAGATGTTGATTCATGGATCCTGAAGGCAATAAGTTTGGAAGAGGTAATTTGCTTGTCCATGTTTGTTGGGTTTTACTAAGGGTGTGTATGTGTTGCATATGTCTTCTTGTCAACGTGATTTTTGGGCATTATGGTGTGTTTTTTTTGCTGTTTTTGTTTGTGCCTGGTAGTTCTCTTTTGTTCACTTATCTTACCCATTTGAGATATTTGGCTGATTTGCATATTATTGGTATTTAGCCACGTTTTTAATTAAGGCGGGGTTATTATAGAGTTATGGTAGTATTAGATTCAGCTAGAGATATGCAT
This sequence comes from Pouteria glomerata, assembly GCA_035590655.1. NCBI lineage: Eukaryota > Viridiplantae > Streptophyta > Magnoliopsida > Ericales > Sapotaceae > Pouteria > Pouteria glomerata. The sequence continues at coordinate 6,310 of JAVXUM010174476.1, forward strand.
ATTTGAGTCGACCTTTCGAAACACATATCAGTTTATTTTTTTTTTGGCATTACGGAAAGGAACATTTAACTTCTAAAGGTGGTTAAGAACGTGCAACCAGTCTCTTACTAGCATCATGCTTGGACAAGCTGGCCAAAAGTTCAAAATTTTATAGTTGTCATGTCGGTTGGAATCTGAGGACATGGCTGTTGAATTTTTTCCATTCTTTTATCCCAGCTATCTTTTGAAAGTTGCTTTTCAGTTGTTCATTGCAATTTGAATTCTAGGTGGTATTGATGTATCCATTTTGGAATTTATATTTGCGTTATCATATCTGTGGTTTATCTGGTTATATAGTCAATACTTTTTCTTTTCTCTCAGCTGGAATTAAGGTATTGTGAACTATTAATTCTTTTAGTGAATAAGGGTCTTGAAATTTAGTACAAGTCGAGAGGTGGTATGCGGGTTGCATAAGGTTTTCAATCAGCAAATCTGTACCTTATGCGAGCTGAAGCAACTTTCTTGTTTGTAATAACCTTTTTTTTCCCCCAATTATTTATGTTTGATGTGGATTCATTACTTATAAAAAAAAAATCCAATGGGTGTGGAAGTCCCTTCCATATGCTTCATGATGTTTGATTAAGGTTTTTTGTGCATTTGTATTCGTAAAGTATGGCATGATACTCCGTTATGGCATCTTATTTCCTTTTTCATTAACAAACACTCTTTTGGATGTTATGGCCCCGTTTGGAGCTCTACAAAACTCTACAAATCTTTATAAAATTCAAATTTTCTACTCACTCACTACATGAATTACGAAATTGTTACTTTTACAAATTTATATAACTCCAAACACTCCCATGATGTAGTTGTTCACTGAACGGCTTTGTTTTTCTGATGCATGATTTAATTTTTTTTGTCCAGTTTCATAACGTTGGTTAAACTGGATCTTGTTTGAACACTAGGGCCAAGAGAACTTACAGGTGCTGTGGATCTTATAAGTCACTATAAGTTGTTGCCTCACTACGAGTTCTTCTGCAAGAGGTCACTTCCCTTGTCAATTTCCGATACGCACTACCTTCACAATGTGGTTGGAGACACTGAAATTAGGAAAGGGGAAGGGATGCAATTAGATCAGCTTATTCGAGACGCATCCTATTCAAGAGAATTAAATACTCGAATACAACCTTTTGACCTAGATGTCCTCAGAGAAGCTTTTCAACTAAGGGAAACTGCTTTGATCGATCTGCCACCTGTAAGAGATCTGCAACCCTGACATTTTCTTTAGATTTTGTTGTTTATTTTTATTGCTTATAATGGACCATAATCCTTGTTTTGCGCCTTAGAACCTGAAAATTGAGGGATTTTTTGTGGGGTTTCTTTTATTCTTTTGCTGCCTGTTTGTTGTACTTAATGTCGACTTCTTGCTGAAGTATGACCATTTGTATCTTCTGTTCTGTAGGCAGATAAGGGGATCCCTACTGTTGCTGGAAAATCTAAAAGTGATTTCAAAGACAAGGATAGGAAGCATAAAAAGCACAGAGACAAAGACCGAGAAAAGGATAAAGAACATAAGAAGCATAAGCACCGCCACAAGGATCGAAGTAAAGATAAGGACAAAAAGAAAGAAAAAAGTGGGCATCATGAGTCTGGTGCTGAACACTCGAAGAAACACCATGAGAAGGTTGGCTTCTCTGTTTGTTTGTTTATTTTTATTTTTATTTTTTTTAACAGGTGCTTTTGCTGTACAGTTAATAGTTTTTAATTTAGTGGCATAAGGGAATCCCTGTTGTGGTTTTGAACTTCCAAGAGTTGAGTTTTAATTTTGTATTGTTTAAAAAATGATGTTATTCTCTAAAACATTTAGCTTCAAAAGAAAAACTGCTGAAATCAGCTGTAAAGGTGAAAAGGAAGAACTATTGCGTTCTTTTTGATTCAGCTTTAGTTCTATTCTAGCCTTTGTTTGGAGTCATTGACCCAAATACACAGTCTCATCCCTTTCTCTGAATTTAGATCTTTCAACAAGTCCATGCTATTGAAATAGCTTGATATCCATTGTTGGCTTATTTCCTAATAGCTTAAGCTTTTAGGACAATTGGTGATTTAACTTAGTATTAGAGTTCTGGTTCTAGGAGATCTTGGGTTCGAATCTTATTATTCCTCCTTTATTGTTGTGCACTTGGTTTACTTGTGTTGGCGCACCGAGTTTGCTTGTGTTGGTTTGTCTCTACTTCACGTCGAACCGGGGTCGCACGTGAAGGAGAGTGTTGAAATAGCTTGATGCATACTGTTAGGCCCATTTCGTAACAATTTACACTTTGGGACAATTGGTGACTTTTACATGCAACTAATTATTTTCTTTATTAATTTCAGAAAAGGAAGCATGATGGAGATGAAGATCTTAATGACATTCACACTCACAAGAAAAGTAAGGTAACATGGAGATGGGCAATTTCCTTCAACTTTAAAATCCTGAATTGAGAAATGGAAGAATGCTCAATTTGTTTCTTTTGAAGATAATTTGCTCTTGGAATTATAGTTGTTAATCCTGTTCTGTACCGAGTGGTGTGGCCAATGGGGATGCACCATTTTGGATAAATATGGTACACACCACGTTCAAATTTGTTCTGGTTAAAATACCGGATTATTCCGGTTTATTGTGCAATTTTGAAGTGTTTCGGGACATGGTACATACTATTCCAATGAGAAAAGGGCATGCTACCCAATACAACATTAATAACTAAGCTTGGAATTAGTGTCATTTGAGCTTGCCGTTTTTTTGTTTTATTGCAGCATCTTGAAAGGTTATTTAAAGACAATCAGCAAATTTTAATTGTATATTATGCTTATATTGGGTTATATGCATATGTATTGTTTTTTCCAATATCCAATCTGATTTTAAACAATTTTCTCTAATAAAATGGTTTTCAACTTTATTCCGAAATCTAAGTGGATGAATAAGGGGGATTTGGGAAAGCTTGAAGGCAGATTGAGATAAATGACTTCAAGCTTGAGGTTGTGTTTTCCAAACACAACTTGCAACTTTTTCATTATCAAATTGAAGAAGCGTCAAACCCAAATTCAAGCTCGAAGTTGGCTGTCTTGAAACATGAATTCAGTGATCACTTGTGTGTTAGAAATAAGTTCAGATGAAACCCAAAGCACGGCTTCAACTATTTCATTATCAAATTGAAGTTAGGTCAAACTAAAATTCTAGCTTGAAACTGGCTTTCCTGAAACACAATTTCTATGACCACTTTTGTTTTGGAAATAAGTTCAGTTAAACTCAGCATTTATATATATACATTATTGATGCAGGTATCCATATTGGGATACATTTACTTGTGTTTACACTTTTAATGTATACACACATACCTCCCACGCATGTACGTGCATACGTGTGTTTGCAATTTGAAGTTTGAGAGAGTCCTTACTGATAAGAGCTTTATGGTATGAATACAAAAAAGTTTGTGATGCTGAACTGGACTCCTGATAGATAAAAAATGATTGCAGAAGTGGGATGGGGGTAGACAAACAGGGTAAAAAGTCAACTCTTTTTGCTTATAAAAAGCCAGACTTAAACAATTATAGGGAAATAAGTCTATTCCTTTCTAAAGTTCTTGTTTAGGCAAACCAAATGTAAATAATTGCTATTGACATTTTTGCATGAACTCTAGTTTGTTACCTGTCACTATTTTTTTCTTTAACAGTATCTTCTTCTTGTCTTCTAAATTACGCAGCATAAGAGCTCAAAGATTGATGAGGTGGGCGCCATAAAGGTAGCAGGTTGAAAGATGGCATGTAGTCTATTTTCTTTAGTGTCTTCAGATATTTGGTTCAGAATTTGGAGGGTCTGTGCTTAATTTTGTCAAATTTCTTGAGGTATAAACTTTCTGTCTTCATATTCTATCTTCATCTTGGCATTGGTTTCTTCTTGTCATTGTTTTTGTTTTTGTTTTTTTCTTCGCTTTGCTCCAATGATAATTACATAAGCTCATATACATGATGTATATGCAATCTTTACCCCCTTCTCCCTCTCTCACTCTCTCTCTATATATTTTCCTCCTGCTTTCTTATATATACACATATATATTTTCCCTACTTCTTTCTTATATATATATATATATATTTTTCCTGCTTCTTTCCTCTCAGTAAGTATACTCCCTTCTTCAAGTGTAGTTTTACATCATGAAAAAAAAAAAATGCCTTGCCACTGGATTGGGTCTTCATAGACAGGACAGTGATGGATATATATTTATAACCCCTGTTCTTTCCTCTTAGTTCTTTGGCTAGCAAGGTAAGAACACATGGGTAGTATGGAAACACACATGGCATTTAATGGAGTCCTGTATTAAAAATCCACATTACAACTTGTGGCTAGGTAGTGGCAAGTGTGGTATTTAATAATGTTATAATTCTTTATTTCTTGAAAATGTTAAGTCCAGAGACAAAAAACCAATCACACAGAGGCGCAACATAAAGCATTTAATGTGGTTCAACTCTCTGGCCTACGTATATGGAGGAGAAATGAGAGCAATTCCAATGTTTCTCAAAATATGATTTAGAATAGGGAGGAGAAACTCTCCATTTCAACTCACCCCCTCTGCTGTCTCTATAGCAACTTTCACAATAGTGCTTGTCCATTTACAGCCCCTTCTTGGGCCCATCCCTTCTGGGGAGCGCTCTCTCAACCTCCTTCTCTCCCTATATTTTCCCAGCTACAGGTGTTTTCACATAGGCCGTGTTCTCTTTGTGTCCTTCTGTTTATGCGCAAACCATTGAAACCAGAGAACAAACTTCCACAATTTATCAACAAAAAATGACCTCCGAATTTGAGGCCATAAATGCTGGTTGTTTGTGGCTACTTGTTGGGCATTTTTGATGCTTTACGTTGGCAGCTTCTCACTTGGGTGGACTTCCTCAATAATCACCCTCGTCACCCAATATGGGTGGGTACACATCCATTGCATCTCTTGACTCCAGCCTCATTTGCCTCTTGTAATAAATTTTTCTTGAACATCTACATCATCTTACACTTGCATGGGCTGCATTCACTTGCTACGGCTATGTCTATCTCCCACTGCCTACACTATTAACAATTTCTGCACTCCTGTAGATATTGCACCCCCTATCTGAGGTGCCTGCACTCATTTGTTTGTGTCCGTAATCAGCACATCATACCTAGAATCCAATCATACTCATACCCTACTGCCTTCAGTTACATGCATCATAATTGGAATGTAACTGGACTCTGACGTCTGAGTGCTCTTTCATCAGCTACACTCATCATAGATGGATAATTTTCCTATCAACGGTTGCACCATTGTTGTCCCTAACCTATCTCCTAGCAATGACACCCCTTGGTCAGGATGTTCACACATTGTTGTCTTGAGTGCAATCTTCATAACTATGCTTAGCACCAGCATAATGACAGTACAATCTTCCTGCAACGACTTAACCGTTGTTACCTACACCTCTATCCGTTCAAGTTGCAAGCACCCTCTCACCTGGGGTATTCGCAAAGCTTCACCACTTCGTTGTCATCCTATTGTTTGATAATCTGTGCTTCCTTTGTTCCAGACATCGTTATTATCTCGCCCTTGTCACCAAATGGCCGCACTCTCCATTGGAATGCCTATACCCCTTACTGGGATTCCTCTTATATACCTGGCCCCTGTCCTTCCTTAGGGATGCTTCACACCTCTTGCTAGATGCCATGTAAAGACTACCCCTTTGCCATTTTGTGACCTATCTATCGACTTCTTGTGTACATTTTACTGAAGAGGCTTTTGTCAATGGTTTGAGAGCCAAAGAGAGACTAGCTTCGGCGCGCACCATCGACCATTATCGTTGCTGCTGTACAGTACTTCTCTTTGCTTGGATCTTTGCATTGTGAATATATCTAGCAATGATTACACTTTGTCTTTCTTGGCTAAGTTTCTGGGCCTTCTGGCACACCTTCCAACTTGTCATCGTTGCTTCTGTTCCACCTCGGATTCAATAGGTATTCTTTTGCCTATTCTGTGTGCGTTTGTTAGATTGTTGCATCATTTGTTCACTTCATCAAACTATACTAATGGACCCGTGTTTGACAAACAACTCCGACTGTCACTGCATTACAATCCAGCTTGTAAAATTACCAATCTATCTCATACAGCATATCATTGGTCCCTCTGGCAACAACTTTGCAGTGTTTTTAGCCATCCATACTAGTCGCATTGCGTGCTTCGTTTGTGGATAAACTTTGTCTGAGCTCTAGTCTTGCAATGCTGCCACATTACTATTGGAGTCTACAACACCGCAATTCCTGGTGATTAGCTTTTTCATGCTTTATGTCTTTGGATAATTTCGCCATGTCCCTCCTGATCACACAAAATAACTAAATCTGCAATATCTAGCTTTCCACCTGCATCACCTTCTGCGGTACCCCTTTTGTTGCTTCGTTCCAAAACTGTCTTCACTCGTGTCCATTACTTCCTTCATGCCTCTGTCTAGCAAGAAAACTCAAAATAGTAGGAACCAGTGTCGTCGTCTAACACCAACCAACTACTCTACCAGGTACTGTTCTAGAACTCGCACTGTTGGAACCATCCTAACTCGCCTTCCCATCTGCTCATCTTCATTTTCCAGCTTCCTCTTGTCTTTCCCTTCACCTCTGTAAGCCTAACACCCTTCACATTCCAAGGGGTCATGCCAATCCTTTGCTAAATGGAGTACTTTTCATCTGAGCCTCGCCAATTTTGTATATATGGTCGCAAACAACATCCTCATTTCACTTGCTGTGGAATTTTCCATCTTTGCTCACTTGTCTAAAAACAGTCTCTTGATTTTGATCTTGCAGATGGATCTAGAACACTGAAAAACCTTGGGAAAAGGCTCAACTGAAAAAGTAAGAATTTCCCACGGACCAAACTATACAATTTCCATAACTTTGGGGAAAATTCTGGGACCAAACTATAATTCATAGAAACTTTGGGCGCAATTTGAAAATTGTCCCCCTTTTGGACCAAACTATAATTTTTCAGAACTTTGGTGGGCAAATTATAATGTTACAAACTTCAAGGGCCAAGTTGAAATTTGTTAAAACTTTTAGAGAATATTCCAAGAATATATTCCATGTATTCAACCTACATCTGGCAGCAGGCTTGTCTGCCATCGGATTGAACTTCAGGCAGCTCATGTGGGCATGCCCGACTTTCGTTTTTGATGCAGTTTGTGTCGTCGTGCCCGTGCTCGTATCAACAAGCTTTACAAAAAACCTAGGAATAGTTTTCCACAATTTGTCAACAAAAACTAGCAAGCCAAATTTGGTGCCGTAAATGCTGGTGTATTTCATAAAGAAAGCTTATAGACGAGGAAAGCTATGAGTTATTGTAAATTTTTCTTCTTCCTTAAGGCAAGGAAAAGATCAAGAAGAAAATTCTGGAGAGATATAGGAAGAGAGCTAAACAAAAACCCTTAGTGGACAGACTGCAAAAGTATCTTTTTCGTGAGTGGATCTATTATTTCCTCTAGTAGATTGAATGCCATGAAATATAAAACTGTTCTACAGCACTGTAGGCTAACCATGAAGAAGATGTTTTCCTATAATAAATGTATGTCACCCTTTTTTCCCAGTTTGCCAGTATCTGATGTATTTCTTAGGAGGTCTCAAGCCTGAAAAGATATGCTGACTGTTCTGCTATTGTAAGGTATCTAAAATGTGTTACAGTCTGATAGTACCTTCTTCTTTGATACACACACACACCCCCCTTTATATAGGATGATGGAACAGTTTTATATCCTAGTTGTTGCTAGATGCTATATCACATTAGACCCTAACTACACTCCTTGAGCAAAATATTGTTTCACTCAAGAAGGTTGAAATTATTCTGTTTCCTAAGGTTATTATTTATTTCTTTTTATTTTTTCCCAATGTTAGTTTCATATATATATATTTTTATATATTACTATAATACAAAATTTTCTGATCTGCTAGCTGGTGGTCCTGTCCTGTCAAATCCCAATTTTCCATTGACATTGAAATGTTTCTGAAGCACTCGTTTTTGTCTAATCAAAACAATCTACTGGAACAAAATTTTATTCCTAAGTAGTGTAATATTTTCAATAATTTGGCTGTGTTTAATTTAAGGGAGACAATGAGGAAATAATGAAAAGAAAAAGCTAAGAACCTGATATCTAGGTGGGAGCGAATAGGAATGGTAATGGGAGATGCAAAAAAGCTGCTATTTAGCCTAGTCTGTTTGCTAAAAAAGTAAAACCAAAAAGAAAAATGCATTTTGCTTTTGATATTGTAATAGCATCGATAAGTAATAAATAATATTGATATTTTTATACGTAAATGATAAATACTATTATTTTTTCTATTAAAAATAACTAAACCAAACTAAACCAAGCCTTTTCCCACTAGGTGGGGTCGGCTATATGGATTCAACGACGTCAATCAAATCTGTTAAGGGGCATGTTTTCCGTTATATTCATGTAGGCATTTTTTCTATTAATAATAAATAAGTACATTTTTTAATAAATTATAAGTGTGCAAAATAGTTTCCTGAAGGACCCAACATAATGTTATGTTTTTTTAATTTGATTTAATTTATTGCTAGATTCCTTAATGGAACCAAAAAGAACCCTTTTTTTAAGCTAGCTTTTTCTATGAAAGCAAGTTGCCATTGATAGAAGGCTTGAATTTTTATTGATGCAAAGAACAATTGCAGAGTACATATATAGATATATGTATTTACACGGGTGTTTGTTCGGATTACTTATAATTGGATACCTAAGTATAATCATGTATCTAATTAATATCTAATTAATGTACATTAATACTTTCTTTTAAGATGGAGCATATATGTCATATGTTCTAAGCTTGTTACAAATAAATCTTACTCTAGCATGTCCTAAGGCTTTAGTAAACAAGTTAGTCAATTAATCTTCAGATTTTACATGACTAGTGTTGATTATATTTTACAAAATCTTTTTTCTAACAAAGTAATAGTTAACATCAATGTGTTTGGTTTGCTCTTGAAACACTGGATTAGAAGCTATGTGGATAATAGCTTAATTATCACAAAATAATTCCATATGCTATTGTATAGAAACTCAAAACTCTTTCAGTATATGATGTACCCAAATCGATTCACAGGACGTATGTGCCATGGCCTTTTATTCCGACTTTACATTTGATCTTACCACCATATTTTGTTTTTTACTTTTCCAAGATACTAGATTTCCTCTAATAAAGATACACTATCCAGTAGTTGATCGTCTATCTAATGGTGATCCTGCTAAGTCTACATATGTATATCGTTGAATAAGAGTATGGCCATTATCTTGATACAACAAAATGCGTCCTGGTGCACTTTTTAGATATTTCAAAATATGAATAATTGCATTCCAGTGACCAAAGCAAGGTGCATCAAGAAATTGATTGACTATATTCACAGCAAATGCGATGTCAAATAACTGTCAGATAATTGAGTTTCTCGATTAGTCTGCGATATTGACTAGGATCAACCAATAATTCTCTCGTATCTGCAAGGAGTTTAGTATTGGAATCCATTGGGGTATCGATAGGTTTGGCTCTCAACATACTTGTATTTGACAGCAAATCAAGTGCATATTTCTTTTGAGAAAGGGCAATACTAATGTGTGATCTTGCAATTTTACTACCCAAAAAGTACTTTAATGAACCCAAGTCTTTGGTTTGGAGCTTAATCTGAAGAAACATTTTCAAATCATGAATACCTTGTACATCATTCCTTGTGATATATTAATAACCACTGCTTCCTTGAGAGTACTGTTGATAGAATACTGAATGATCAACACCATATCGTGTTAGTCCAAAATTCATCATCATATCACTAAATTTGTCAAACCATGCTTGAGGAAATTGCTTTAGGACATATAATGATTTTTTTTAGTGTGCAGACTAAGCTAGGCTCTCCCTGCGTAACAAATCCAGGTGGTTACTCCATATAAACTTCTTCAGTAAGATCACCATAAAGAAAAGTATTTTTAATATTTAGCTGATGAAGAGGCTAGTGAAATACAGCAGCAAGTGAAATAAGAAGACAGACTAATGCAATTTTAGGCGCAGGAGAGGAGGCCTCTGAAATATCAAGCTTATAAATTTGAGTGTATCCCTTGGCAACTAATCGTGCTTTTAAACGATCAATAGAGCTATCAGGATGAACTTTAACTTTATACACACATCGACACCTAACAGTGGACTTTCCAATGGAAGAACTATCAAATCCCAAGTTCCATTTTTTCAAAGAGTAGACATTTCTCTTCCATGGCAGCAGGCCATCCAGAATGAGACAAGACTTCAGACACAGAATGAGGGATAGAAACAGTAGAGAGAGGTAACAAAGGCATGATAAGATGGAGATAGTTGTGTAAGAAACGAAGTTAGAAATGGGTTGAGAAGTGCAAGTATGTGTACCCCTCCGAAGGGCGATTGGAAGATCAAGATCACTGTGTTTCGGTTTAAGAGGAGGATCTGAAGACTGAGGTGGAGAGGATGGAGCAACAGAAGCATCATGTGAGGACTTAGTAGTGGCCAGCTGTCTAGTATAAACCTGCAAATCAGGAAGACATAGACGACAAGGAGAAATCACAGGTAACGTAAGACTCTTATTCAGCTCAAATAAAGACTGAGTATAAGAGGAGAATGGTGTAGTTTGAAAGAATGAGACATCACCACACACAAAATATCGATGAAAGGAAGGAGAGTAACATTGATACCTTTTTTGTAAACAAAAATACCCCAAAGACACTTATGAACACAAGGCTCTAATTTGCCAATCCCACTGTCAAATTGATGTACAAAGGCAACATACTCAAAGATACGTGGAGGAAGAGAAAATAGAAGTGTTTTGAGGAAACAAGACAGAATAAGGAGAGCGATCTTGAAGGATAAAAGATGGTATTCTATTAATTATGTAGCATGCAGTGAGAATAGTGTCTCCCCAAAAAAATTTTAGGAATATTCATACGGAGCAGCAAACATCGGACTATTTCAACAACATGTAAATTCTTCCTCTCTATAACTCCATTTTGTTGTGGACTATGAGAGCAAGAAGACTGGTGTAGCATGCCCAAAGAGATCATAAGATCAGTGAAAGGGTTAGGAAAATGCTTTTTAGCATTGTCACTACGAAGTATCTTGATAGACACATCTAATTGTGTTTTAATTTTAGCACAAAAAAACTTAGAAGATAGATATTAATTAAGAACGATATTTCATTAAATAAACCCATGTAAGTCTTGAAAAGTCTATCAATGATAGTAACAAAATATTTAAAATCCAATTTGGTAACAACAGGACTCGGCCTCTATACATCCAAGTGGACCAAATGAAAAGGACGTAATGTGCTATTATTGACTCTAGGACTAAAGCAAGCACGGTGATGTTTTCCTAACTGACAAGACTTACAATTTAAAGACTGAAGTTGACTCAAACTAGGAATCATAGATTTTAATATATCAAAAGATGGATGACCAAGTCGATAATGGATCTCAATAAAAGAGGTAGCAGCAGAGCAGATGGTAGATGAGAGAGCAGATGGAGCAGCCATGTAATAGAGTCCTTGAACTTCATGCCCTTCTCCAATCTTCTTCCTTGTCTTTAAATCCTGAATAACTACAGAATTAGGGAAGAATGTCAATGAACAATTTAACTGTTTGGTGATTTTAATGACAGACAGAAGATTAAAGGATAGTGATGGAACAAACAACACAGAAGATGAAAGTAAGTTAGGAGTTGGAAAAACTATACCAATGCCCTTGATGAGGTTAGATGAATCATTAGCTGTGATAACATTTGAAGTGGAAGAGTATTGTATATTGGATAATAATGAAGATGTACTAGACATGTAATCCGACGCACCAAAATCAAGAATTCAGGGTATACAAGTAGTAGGATTACTTCAATGTGCTGAAGAGACTGTGGGAAGAGATGCTTAATGAGCCATTTGATACTGAAGGAATTTGGCATATTCATCTCCTGAAAGAGTTATTGTGGCTGAGGTAGCATTTTCACTGGTATGAGGCTTCTCAGTAGAGACAGAAGTATCGGAAGAAGCTGTATGAGCCATATGATCCTAGCAATTTTCCCCAACATGTCCAACATGACCACAATTAAAATATTTAAGCCTTGTACCACGTCCTCCACGACCACAACCCGACCTTCACGGGTTTGACGATCACAGGGGTGAGACAGAGTCTGATAACTAGGATTTTTACTGTCTGAAAGCATCTGACTATTTAGGGCAGATCAGGTAGTGTCAGAGGTAGTGGATGAATTTCTTGAAGCAGCTCTTATAACTCGGGAGTAAGTTCTGCAAATGAGGGAAGAGAAGCCCCACTCAAGATTTGAGCTTTAACTGGCTAAAATTTCGGGTCCAACCAACAAGCAATCGAAGCAAAATTATTTGTTCTCATTTCTACGTCTTGTTAATGTTTGTAGACAACGGTTCCAGAGAATTTAGCTCTTCATGAACACGCTTCAAGGAAGCAAAATATTCAGTAACCGGTCTTTCTGACTATTGTAGTTTAAAGAATTCCAGTGATAAGTCATACATGCAAGTAAGGTCACTCGAAAACAACAGGCGTACATACTCCCATGTCTTTACATGTGTCAAGATGTATACACATATCAACAATGGAGGGTTCTATGGAATTCCACAATAAATTAACTAGGTGAGCTTCCTTTTTAACCCAAGCATCATACTTCGGATCTATTGCAGGGGAACTAGACTTAATTAGATGTTTTTGTTTGCCATACTTGGTTAATGCAATCTTAATGGCTTTAGATCATTGAATATAGTTAGTTCCGTTTAATGTCCTGGTGATTAATTGTTGCGGGATAGAAATTGAACTACCAATCATTTTCTGGTCAATGAATGCCTCAGATGCCACGAGAATCAGAAATCAAAGGTACAGGTGAAGAGCAGTGGACTGTTTATTGGGGAGGGAAGAAGAAGATTCCAAAAACACAAGTAAAGATGGCTGGTGGGTTTGCTGGAGCCGGATGAGTCAGTTGCAAACAATCGGAAGCGACGGAGAGGCTTCACGTGCTCACACGCCTGGACAAAGGAGGCGCGTGGGTCTCACGTGCAAGGAGGATGACGGCACGTGGGTGGACTTTTGATGACTGCGATTCTTCAATGGCTATCACTTCCTTCCAGCGACTCCTCTGAGCTATATGGGCTGTTGAACCAATAACCAAAAGACGGACCAGATGACGAGCCGTTGCTTTCGACTTCAATGTTGAATGGGAACCTCTTGGTTTCCAGTGTTTGACATACACGAACAATGAATTGAGGACACACAGAGGCTTAGAGTGGATGCTTTAATTCCATGATAGAAGATATGAATTTTTATTGATGCGAAGAGGAATTGGAGAGCACATATATATATATTTACACGGGTGTCTGTTCAGATTACCTATACACTAGATATCGAAGCATATACATGTATCTAATTAATATTTAATTAACGTACATTAACAGCCGTACTAACCCTTTTTTGTTTGGTAAGTTGCCATACTAACCCTAATCTCCTCTACTGTTGCATTCCCCTTTTCGTGTCATTCGTTGTTTATTGCAGCTAGAGATGGATCTAGAATTTTAGTGACGAGGGAGCTAAGTATATATAGTGTGTATTATAGAAATTTTGGCAAAACTCTAGGTTTCAAATGTCAGTGGTAAAGTTGCATATTTTCAATTTATAAGGTCCTGATTGCATCAATAGTTTAACAATATCAATTGACATGGACTAAATCGCCACAGATTCTAATGGTCATTTGCCATTGATATGGGGATTCTAGAGTTCCATTAGATATAATATCCTCGCAATTGATTAATTTTATTTTATTTTTTATTGATGCTAGGCAAAGGTTGCTTGTCATTTACTTGAATTACAGTGTTTCTTCTCTTCCATGCAGGACTCTGGACTAACTATAGATTTGTCAAGAAGGTGAATTCACCTGCTAAAGGATATTGAACCCAAGGTGCAAATATCTGAAAACTTAACTTCTTTGTATCATAACAGGGGATTTTAATATAAAAAAACTTTGATAGTTTCTTTTCATGGTGCTTTTGATGTCTCAGCACTTGATCATTTCCATTATTTTTGACTTTTTTAGTATTTTAAACTCTAAGTTTTATGTTCAGTTGGAATTAACTTACTGTTTTAGGATAAATGGAAAGAGTGGCACTAGTGTATTTTGATTTATTTTCCCACCCCTGGAGATAACACGAAAATGCCTAAATTATTAAAGAGGGGGAAAAAAGGGAAGCACTGCTGTGAGGGCTTTTGTTAGGTGTAATATTAGAAGAGTTCCCCGTTACCGAGAGTCGGTGGGGGGTTTTGTAAAGACAAAGTGAACATCAGGTTGTAGGGGACCCTGAAGGGTGTCTCTTCTATTGCATATAATGGGTACATATTGACTACCACTTTAATGTTTATATTTGTAAATTGTATCCAACAACTGCAGTTGAAAGCTGATGTTCTACCTCTCGACTTGTTACGTACTTAGTAAGCATATGCATATATATATATATATATACATATGTGAGATTTGAGTTGTGCTATGTAAAATTTTACCCTTCTAAATGCAACACTTGGGAGTTTTCTCATCACTTTTAAAGAAGTAAACCTATAGAATTAGACTAATAAGACTACTATCGCTTGGTTTTTTTTTTTTTTTTTTTTTTTGTT
>JAVXUM010174492.1:0-11719 GCA_035590655.1 Pouteria glomerata
CTCTCTTCTTTTCAAGCCCTAACTCTCAAGGTTGGGTTTACAAATTCTGAGTTCCAAAGGCATACGCACCTTGAGTTGCTTTCTTTGGTTAATTAGATAATGGGTTGATGTTATTTGGACTATTTTTCTTCAATACAAAGTGTGAAGGTTGCCAAACATCTCTTGAAAGCATAATTTTTCCAACTCACCCGACATGGGTCATGGTGGCCCCTCTTTAGTGTAATAAAAAATTTTTAAAATTTTTCCGTTTTAGGGGGTCCTATATTTCATTTGGGCTAATTCATTCTTCCAATTTCAAACTACTTTCACATGGCTCATGTCGTGTACCACGTGATAGCCACTTTCACGACCAAGGGTACTTCATGTAATTGGA
Source organism: Pouteria glomerata (assembly GCA_035590655.1). Taxonomy (NCBI): domain Eukaryota; kingdom Viridiplantae; phylum Streptophyta; class Magnoliopsida; order Ericales; family Sapotaceae; genus Pouteria; species Pouteria glomerata. Next base: position 374 of record JAVXUM010174492.1, read on the forward strand.
ATTTTGTCCCATCTTCTTTTATTCTTTTCAATTGCAAATTTGTGGGCCACCAAACTTGGGTGGACTGTTTTGCTTTTGTCTGACCTTGGCAATTTTCCTTTGTAGCTAATATGGGACCTAAGAAACAAAAGGCTAATAGACAATGGGGGTCCAGTTCTTTTGACCAGAATCAATTTGTGGGACTAGAAGCTGAGAACAAATTTGTTACCATTTAGAGTACTAGGCATGTCGTGGTTGAGCGATTTTGTCAAATTGATCAATTTGATCGGGAAGAATTCCTTCTATTTCAAAATTTTGAAGGTCGGGGTTGGTTAGATATTGCCCGTTTTTCTGCTTCGTGTACTGCTGATTTGGTCCAGGAATTTTTTGCTAATATTCAACCTAAGGGCATAGTAAAGAGAAGAGGGCACAAAAAAATTGTTAGCTAGGTTAGAAGTGCAGAAATTATAGTCACCCCGGATGCCATAGCTCAGGTGTTTGATTTACCCCGTGTTCCTAACCCTGAGTTTACCTACTCCTCTAGCATTACCCCATCCATGCCTATCATTGGAGCAGAAATTTTGTTGCTCGGTTAGTCTTGGGAATGGCGAGTCGAAAGCCTATTTTGGCCTTGAACGATAAGTATTGGGCTCTCCACATTATCTCATGCACAAATCTTCTTCCTCAGCTGCAGAACTCCGATTGCACAAGTTTACGAGCTATACTTCTATATGTAATTGGAATCGGGATGACCATTGATCTTCCTTCGTATATATGGCATTAACTCGCTCATGTAGCTGGCAATGAAGGTTCCTCTGCGGCATTGCCTTTTGGTAGGGCTCTTACAAATATTTTTAGGGAACAAGGTGCTGTTTTCTCTGATGAGTTGGCGATCACTCCGGCACTTAAACCATTCACTCTCTCTTCTCATGCTAAGTCCAGGGGCATGTTAGCTCGTTTTAAAAAGAAGAAGTCCATCATGGATCGAGAGGAGACGGACGATAGTTTCTTCTTCTCCGCCTGTGGAAAATGTACCCTATCCTATGTCTAATGAGGAGTTGGCCGAGCAACTATGTGTGCTTGAGAATAAGCAAGACGGTGACCATCAACTTCTGCTTCAAATATGGCGCAATCAGCAAACTCAGACCCATCTTCTTCAAACTGTTCTCGACTTTCTGCGAGATTCCCATCCTCGTGCACCAGCACCGTGAAGCGATGCTATGCATCTTTTGCTTTAGTTTCTTTTTATTTTGACGTACTATCTTGATGACGTTTTGAGAGTTTAGGATGTGGTTTCAATGGTTTAACTTGTACTCCTACAAACTCTTCTTTTAATGGCTATGCAATCGCTTAGTTGTTTTGCTCTTTTCTTTTATCGTTTATTTATTTAGTCTATTATTGTATTGTATTTTCGTTTTCAGTTTGTTTATTTTGTGATGGTGATGTTGATGATCTCATGCTAGCCACATTGTGTTGATCTGTATGGTGTATTCTTAACAGGTTGCTTATAACTGAATTGCCCGGAGAAAATTCTAATGAAGCTAAATTTGTTAACCAGGCATATAGCTTAAAACGTGAACGGGATTTGTGTGCTAATCTTTCTAATTCTATTGTGGATTCCGTTTCTGTGAGTTCTAATGATGATTATGATTGTTGGCCTGATGATTCCTTTGAGGAGGGCTATCCAAATTTACCTGCTGTCCAACACCCCCCACTGGTATTTTGGGCACCACACCAACTTTTTGAAAACCAATGGTGGGACGAGGTAGATTTAGACCTGTTAATACGAATGGAACCCGCAGAAGCTAATATGTTCATTGAATGGTACGATGCACCTGTATATGCCACATACACAGATTCTTCTTTTCAGTCTGAGAATGAGTCATTTGATAATTTTGATGATATGCCATCACTTGAGAATATTTCAGAGTACGGTTATATTATTAAGAACGATATTAACAATGTAAACGGATTTCATAATTCTGATGAATTCTCTTATTCTTATGAGTAACCTACTGTTGAAATTTTTAATAGTCAAGCGATATCTTTCCTTTGTGAGCTCAGTCTGAGGTATATTTTTCTTGTTTATTTATTTATTTTCTGTCATTTTTTTTTTATTATTGATTGGCTTTTACTCTTTATGCTTACTATTATTCTCTATTAATTAGTTGGGGGGGTTTGTCTTCTCACAGCTATTCTTTTAACCCTTTTAGTGCATGACTCACACATTGGGGACAATGTGCATATTAAGTTCCGGGGGGGGGATAGATAGTAAGTTATAGACCGGAAGAGGCTTATAAAAAAAAAAAAATTCTGTTTAGTGGTGGTGTTAATTTTGAAAATGACAACGGGCTTATTTTTATAGAGAAATAGGGAATGATGATTGAAATGATGTATAAACTTATCTAATGCACCATAGACTTGCAAGACTTTGAACCTTAGAAATAAAGATGTATTCAGAATTGAATTTCATGAGATTTAGTGAGCAAGTGTACCAGATAAAGGTGGAGACTTAAAACCCAACATTTTAAGAGCTTTTGAGCCTACCTTCTTTTCTTTGAGGGTTTTATATAAAAAGATCATTACATTTTATTTCATCTATTTCTTTCTTGAATAGCTTCACCATATCATTTTGTTTTGGTATTGAATGTATGAGATACTATTTCTGATTCACATGTATAGATCGATGTCTCTGACAAGTGCCATTAGCCTAGAGAGTGACGTTAGGCCCTCTTCTTTATATTTGAAGCTTGCAACCTTTCCTTGATTATAATCCATTTGGAGCCAATTTGAAGCTTGTAGAAATACTAATAGTAGTAAATGAAATTCTTTTTTGTTTTAGCCACACTTATAACCTTTTTTACCTTAGCTTTATATAGGTAAGCTAACACTTGCGTGTCATGGGATTTTTGTGCAAAATTTTGTACTAAGTCGTATAAGGGAGAAGCTAGTCATTGAAAAATGGTGGCTAATAAAAAAAAAAAGAGAAAAAAATAATAATAATATTAACGCTTCAATATTGGTATTTAAGGAGTGAAAGAGGAAAAGTATGGGGGAGAAATATTTTGCACAATTATCTGTGAACATGCACTTTGAATTTTCCCATCCATCCTTTGTTCAGCCAATACCCCATGGCTAAGTTACAACCCAATAAAGACCTAATTGACTTTAGGTGAATGATACTCATAAGAGTATTGATCCATTATATGTAATTGTGAATAGTATTCTTGATTTACATTCATACATTCCATTCAGGAAGTTATGGAACACTCCATAATTTAATTTCTTTCAGTCACTTTTTGATTTGGGTTCATTGTGATTATTTGAGATTGTATCCTTGCATGAACTATGAGAGCAACCCTTATCTGAGTGACATTAATTTTTTAAGAGTGAACACCCTAGTGAGATTTGAAGTTGAAACCATGATCTTCAAGTGCATTTGTTAGCTAAGTCAAGTGAATGACATGAATTGATACATCTAAATTTTAATGATTCAAAAGTTAAGTAAGTTGAAGTGTATTGGATAAAATTATGTGATCAGTTTGAAAATCTAGTATCTATTTCATAGTTATTTGATTAAATAGCACCATTCACTGAATTGAGTTGGAATTTTGGGGGTAGATTCACTGCAAACCCTCACGAAACCTTACTCGTCCACTAGAGGGAACCTTGGGGTTTAAAGGGCTTGCCTCACATGCTAAGTGTGGCCGTGTTCCCAACGAAAAGAGGAATAGAATGGTTTTGTTAAGTTTAGAATAATATCATTGTTAGGGAACTAGCAATGCTTAAGTTGGGGGTTGTGATTACACCAAAAAAGTGTAATCATTAACTCGATAAAGTAGAATAAAAAACATGTATTTTACTAATAAATGTTGCGAGTTGTTGTTATTCGGGCTTATATATGGTGTTTTCTTCAATGCAGTGAGAATGAGGAGTTATCTTAGATAAGCAATGAAGAAAACAAAGAAAGAGAAGTGGAAAAGCAAGATAAAGCATCAACCGAGGTCGAGAAAAGGACCGAAACCACATCCGGAGCAAGGAAATTAAGTCAGGAATTAATGCCGGTCACGGTGGTCCGGACCATCCTTCAACCTAGTCCGGACCAGCTGGTTTAAAGGAATTCCTGAGAAGACCTCGGTGATCCGGACCACCAGCCAGCCCGGTCCGGACCAGGCGAGATATGCATGCATCCGTGTGTTTTCTTTTAGGGTTTTCACTGCAGCTATATATAGTGGACTTTGGGGGGTTTTGAAGGGATCTCCTTCCAGCCGTTTTCCAGTTCTTAGAATAATAGTTTTTAGTTTTACTTTTGAGAGTTTTGAGAGTTTTTTTTGAAGATGTTCACTGGTTTTCTTGTTGCTGTGTTATGTTTTCTTGCTGCACGTTCTGTTTACTTTTCATTGTTTTCAAAGTCCTAAAGGTATGAATAAGTTTCAATCTCAGTTTAGTATCAAGAATTAGTGTTTATGTTATTTGCGAATGATAATTTCTTATTTTTTTGAACTATGAATAGATTTTAATGATTAAATATTGTTATGATTGCTTGGTTCAAATTAGGGTATCTGGTTTGCTTATTTTTGTCTTGTTAAGTTCCAGAGTTAATGATTTTAATATTTAGTAGTACGTTTGGTGCTCTCCATATTCAATCCTTAAGTTTTCATGCGCTTTGAAGTTTTCATTATCTTTACATGCATAACTAGAACTTGGGAGATTTCATGCATATGTTGTTTTCTCTTTTTTAAATCTTCGTGCATTATTGTTTTAAAATACTGTTTTACTACTTTATATTTAGTAGTTTTGCAATAATGCTAGGCTAAAACTTTCGATCTTGGTTTAATGATTCAAAGTAGGATTAGAAATGTCAAGTGATTTAAAACCCTTGGTTTATATATGCTTTTGCACAACCGACGCAAATATAAACCTCATTTTGGATTTTTATTTTGATTTATGAAAAGAACACTCGAAAACAAAGCCATTTATCGATATTCGCTGAAATCACTGGAACAGGACTTTGGTTCTTCAATATTGTCTTAAAAAAATCTTTTTCATAAACAAAGTGATTTCCAAGCCACTATATTATTACGAGAATAATTTTCCAGCTTCGTAATTCATTGGACGTGGGTACGAAGCTGTGTAAGTGGTACTTTAAAGTTTTAAGGATTATCTTCCGGTTCTTATTTCTTTTCTTTTAAGAAATAAAACTGTAAAAATAAGTAGGGTTTTAAGTTATAAGGTATTCCTAATCTGAAAATTGGACATTAAACCAAGATTGCCTTTCCTTATTTGAATTTAGAAATCATTATTTGTTGGTATTACTCTAATTTTAAGAGTTAGTAAGAAACAGTTTATCTAGTTAAATTAGTTCTCGCGTTTTAGGAATTTTAGGAGTAATTGGATTCAATAGAAGAAAATCTAAATTTCATTTCTTGTTCTTTTATTTTTGAAAACAAGACTTAGAATCAACTTAGAAACAAAATTTTAGGATTCCCTGTGGATACAATCCTAGACCCACTAGGTAAAGCTACACTGCATGCCCTTGCACTTGGGGGTTCTTCCAGACGTACTTTTTATAAGCGATCACTTGCGCTTGAGGTTGACCAAGTTTTATCGTAGTAGAGTCATGATACTTCATTTCAATTACAACCAGTGTAATGAACAAGATGACTTGTGACCGCTCTCAGAAAATGTAGTGGTTTATACTCTCAAGTGCAAGAGGCGGTCGTAGTTTAGTCTAGGTAAGTCCTAGGTCATTTCCACAGGGAACAAAGGTATGACTACAGTCGGACTACTTGTTTTGGATGTAACTTGCAAAAATATGATTAAAAAAATATAATAAACTTCTCTTTAAGGTTTTCGAACTTAAGAAAGAAAAATATATATTTTTTTGGTGTTTGTAGTGAAGATAAAACTAAAACTTAAATTGCTAATGGAGAAATTTGTTTCGAACTATTTTTAATTTAGAATACTTGATTTCAACCTATTCCAGTAATGTGCTCAAAGAAATGGGTTTGAATAAAATTATAACTCAACCTAACTTCTACACCTGTAGAGTTAGGTCGGAAGATAAAAAGTTAGAACACTTCTTCGTACACAAATCATTAAGCTAGGGTTTTGAAAATTATTCGAAGTCATAAGGACATTGAATCGAACATTTGGTGAGTGTGAGTGTCACCTCATAACCAAAGTTCAATTATAACACAGTGTTTCGATTCCTAAAATTAAGCCTAGGATTGACGAATGGTACGTTTTCATTAAAAAAAATAAATTTCCTTCAAAGCATTGTATTTAAACCCATCCTCTTTGATTACATTATCTTCCTAGGTTAAAACCAAGTTAAGATCTAGCCTAGCATGTTTAACTTGTAATGAAATTAATACGAAGATGAAAAAAGATCCATAATGTTGAAAAACTTAAAAATGAAAGACGTTTGAGTAATATAAAGAAATAAAAAGTTGAAATCTAATAGATAAAATAATAATAAAACACTACAAAAGAAAAATAAACAAACGCGAAGAACTTTTGATGAAACAAATTAAACAATAGTTAATTACATGCAAAACCCTAAGAGAGAGAAAGTCTTCCAAAACTTCAAAATGAATCTCTAACTATTACATAGGTTCCAAAGTGCCCTCTGATATCAGACTCACGCCTATTAATAGGCTTACAGAACTCAAGGGTAAAAGGGTAATTTTGTTCCTTTAAAATATAGCAGACATTTGCCAAGTATAGAAATTGTGGGTGCCCAACAATAAGGTTGGCGTGCGCCCAAAGTTAGCTACACCTAAGTGTTTGACACAAAGTATGAGAAAAATGGGGAAAGTGAGGTCTTAGCAGGTGCACGGCCTCACATACAGTCAGGCTCCCATGTCCACGTGTGCCCAACAAAGGGCTCTGCGTGCGCCCGAGCTAGTTATGCACCCAAGCTTATTCACAAATGGGTGCCCACTGTATGCTTTGCTTTGTTTTGCACTTCTAAACTCTCAACTTTTCCTCTTAGGATTATTTTCTTTCCATTAGCCTGCAAAACACCCAAGAATCATATAAGTAATACAAATATGATAAGAAATAAGTTTTTCTTGATAAAATGTCCACAAGAAATGTGTGAAATATAATTAAAATAGACAACGATTGCGAGCAATCAACTTGCATGATTACGTAAGCAGCTAACTAATGAAAACCCTTTTCAAATCCTTTGGATTTTCCTATCATGATAGTTTGATTAGAAAGAAACTGAAGGAAAATAAGAGAAAATCAAGGAAAATGAAGGCGGTGTACTGAATTGAGAAACACCACTTTGAGAATGGTAACCTTCTCTGCATGTAACCAACACATTCCAGAATTTTTCAAACTTAACCTAACTATAAATTTTACTATTTATATTGGAGTGTCAAAAATCCAATAATGTTCTCTGGTGACGTGTCCGATCAATTGCAAGAGTTTGTTTAACGTAGCTGGATAATTGTTTTAGTGGTGCTGGTTCCCTTGGCTCCTTGCCTCCTTACTTAAGTCTGTAACTCATTACCGGCCAAACGGGGTTCGGCCGAACACTCCTCCAACGGTCAAATTAACACTTTTGAAGAACAAGGTGAGGTTGAATGTAAATTTGGTAGAGTTTTAGTAAAACAAATAGTGTTTAGCTTCTTGTTCAAATCTTTATCTGTTTATAGTTTTCTAGGCATTATGGTCTTTTCATACAGGACAATCCATGTATCATGGATAGTGGGGTAGCCATATCAAAATCATAGTGGGTAGTAGCGTAGCTATACCATTACAAACATGGTTGAAAGGTAGTAGCCTGGATGCTGGCCAAATGTCACTCTCTTAATGTGAGCCATATGTCTAATCACCCCTCCTATATGCTATTACATTTGAAGAAATGTCTGTAATAAAAGGTATTTGGGCTATATCTAAGTCCATCGAATAGTTGGATCTACTATTGGGTTGAAATTGGCAAGGTTGGGCTTTAATTCCATAAGCCTAGTGATGAGGCTTCTTTATTAAGTGTGGGCTTAGTCTCATTGGGCTTTTAAGGGATCTCACCCCAACGCAACTAGGAGTTTGACCCACTTAACCCAGCTTCACCTGTATAGATGATCTTACCTCTTTTAGAAGCTTCTATATGATTAAATCCCTTATTTCCCACCAAGTCTTGGCTCTTCAGTTTCTTTAGTGACAACAAGTCTTGTCCCTTAAAGCTTTAAGATGTGGAATGCTCTTTTACCATTGGATTCCCTGCTAATGGAGAGTGGTGATTGACCTATCTTTTAGCTTAATCAGGACTGTCCATTTCTCATACACCCTAAGCTATTGATGACTCTCCATAGGTGCATCCCAGCCATTCATTTTAGTCCACTTTGAATTATCTAGATTTAGTGCTGTCTAAGTTTTGAATTTTAAACCTGTCTCTTCCTTGGCCACAGAACCCAACTATGTCTCTTTCTTTTTCATTTATCCACTTTTATGTATTTTTCCCATACTAAGTGTATCATACTCTGCTAACGCTTTTCTTTCCATTATTCATCTCTTTCACGCTGATTGTTCTTGGTGTTCTAACAACTCTCCCACTTCAGATGAAACCTTAACCTCAAGGTTTGGATATTCTGAAAGTATTTTCTTTAGAGGTTCCCATATGGCCTCTTCTAATAATTGCCCAACCCATTGTACACACGCCTTTTGGAAATGCCTTTTCATTCACTAGTGGTCACATACTTGCAATACACACTTCGATTTCAAAACTAAATGACCCTCTCCATCCACTGTTGGTAAGGCAGCAGTAAGATCCCTATTAGTGATATGGTACAATATGTATAGTAGGTAGATTATTATGATTGATCATTTCATAGTTTAGATTATTATAATCATAGGCATTTCCTATTTTGAATATGTATCTATGTATATAAATAGATACTACCTAATTGCTTAAGTTTTCTTATGTCTGTATCGAGAAAATGAAATTAGTAATCTTATTAGTCGGATATACAGGAAGCATCGTTAGTTAATCAATCACTTTCAGACTATTGATTCCTTTCTGCGTCATCGTCAGAAGCCTTCTTTGATGATCATTGATCGTTAGGTTAGTTGTAGATCCTCATCAATAATTGATTAATTGATTATTACAGATCACTCATCTTAGCCATTTGTTGTGGATTACCAACTATTATGGATCATTCATCTCAGTCGATTGTTCATTGTCATTGACCTCTATAGCCGACATCATCATCAGCTATTAGTTCTCCTTCATCAACACTGGTCCTGATTGATTGTAGATTCTTAACCAATTTTATCGTCATCAATCTTTCTAACTGACATCATCGCCGATTTTTGGTTCTCCTTTAACACTATTTTAATCGATTATAGATCATCGACCGACTGTAGATCGATCAAAGATGGACACTGGTTCTTAGACCCTTTTCACTGTCGATTCATATATTCAACATCAATTATTGAATTGACTCAATAATTGACTCAGTAAGGTTAGTCTAGAACAATTGATATTTCTTTATGGCTTCTAACTTCACTACTATTAGTAGCATTGCCATGGAATCAAAGACAATTGGCTTTAGAAATTAGCTTAATTGTCCGACTACTCGAAAATTAAATGGGAAAAATTATTTTCAATGGTACAAGGCAATTAAAATTGCTCTAACTATCTCGGTAAATATAAACATCTCATTGATTCTGCACCATTATCTTCTCAATCCTCACATGACTCTTAAGTTTAGGATGATGCTAATATTGTGAGCTTGTTATAGGATACTATAGAGGTTGACATTGCAAACCTATGCACTCATTTGGATACTAGTAAGAAGATATGAGAATATGTTCGACTATTTTGCACTAATGATCTCTATTGTCTTTACAATGTAACCAGTGATTTCTTTAAATTTCAATAATCTGGTAAAAACATCGCTTGGTATTTTCCACTCTGAAGAAAATGTATAAAGAATTGAACACACTCCAACCATTATAAACAAACATTCATCAGATGGAAAAACCACATAAACAAATAGTTATTTTTAATTTCTTGTAGGTCTTGATCTAGAATTTGAGCCAGTACGAGAACAAATACTTGGAGGAGCATCTCTTCTATCTTTTACTAAGACATTCTTATACCCTGATGGTTGTATCTCAGAAATCTGCTTCTAGTGACTCTAAGGCCACAAAATTGGCCCTTTTTAGCAAAATTGGTGCTCTAACTCATTCTGATGGTAGTGATACTCGAGAAATTTGGAATAATAAAGGTAAAGGGTCTTGATTTAAGTACATTTTTATGAAAAACTAGGATCAGTCTATGAGAAATATTGGACATTACATGGTAAACCAGCTTATATGGCCCAAGCGGGAATCTTTGAGCTAACTATCTCTTGAAATGAACCTAATTGTAGTGACGTAATGATGATAAATTAATGAAACAAGTCAACGTAGAAGCCCTAACTTTTAATGGCTGCCTATGCCTTGAGTGTTTGCAAAAGGGTTAAAAATATGAAATGTTTCCTTGAGTGGTACCAGTTTTCTAAAGAGAAAACATGTTAGTTTGCTAAAATGAAACTAAAAGAAAGTACCCAATTATATTAGAAAAGTGTTGAAAATTTACTTGCTAGGCGTCATAAACCCCCAATTGTAGATTGGGAGGAGATGAAAGTGAGACTTAAGCACAAGTATTTGCCTTTTTCCTATCATAGTGATTTGCTATGTAAGGTTTTTTTTGTGGCAACTCCATACAAAATAGGACATTAAATACGAATAGGAAATTCACAGTTTGAACCCTCACTTATCCTGTGCCTAGCCTGTGCCATAGGTCGAAGCCTTGTACTTCCTTCCTGCTGCCTGCGAACCCTACTAGAATGATTCTTGCAGTTGTAAACCAAACAGGTGCAGCCAATCGCTCCCTACGGGCTCCCAACGTCAAGCGGGCACAGCTGCGCACTCCCCGTACTATGGTTGCGAGGTCTTATGGAATTTTTCGCGTGATCTACTTTGTCTCCATCTTTGATTGGAATTTTACCTTTACTTAAACTTGGAAACATTTTGACTTTCAAAACAAACACCTAGAGCATGGTATGAATGTCTTACTTCTTTTTTTCTTGACTCTGGTTTCTCTCGTGGAAGTGTTGGCAAAACTTTGTTTATTTGCACAAAGTCTAGGCACATTTTAATTGCACAGATTTATGTTGATGATATTGTGTTTGGCTCTACATATGAGAAATATACGGTTGATTTTGGAAAATTGATGTCTACACAATTTGAGATAAGCATAATGGGTGAATTAACTTATTTCCTAGGTTTTCAAATTAAACAAGAGGAAAGAGGAATCTTTATTTCTCAATCCAAATATGCCAAAGACTTAGTGAAAAAGTTTGGACTTTC
>JAVXUM010174582.1:0-11711 GCA_035590655.1 Pouteria glomerata
ACAAAGTTTGGCGTAGAAATAATCGAACGTCTCATCCTCTGACATCTTCAAACTCTCAAATTCAGACGTGATTTTTTGCAATTTTGACTTCTTCACAGTGGCATTGCCTTCATGAGTTAACTCGAGAATGGTCCACGCTTCTTTGGCAATCTCACAACTTGATATTCTTCTGAATTCATCAGCAGACACAACACTGAAAATAACACTTAGGGCTTTGTAATTCCATTCAGCCTTCTCTTGTTCTGCCCTCGTCCATGACTCCATAGGTTTCTCAAAAGTTGTATTCTCAACAGTGTGTGTTGGATTGGTCCAGCCGTTTGCAATAGCAAGCCAAACATTGACATTCTGAGAAATCAAGTGAGCCTTCATACGTACCTTCCAATATGCATAATTCGTTCCATTAAACCATGGAGGTCTGGTGCTTGAGCCACCTTTTCTTAGGGGATCTATCTAGCAGTGTACAGGATCATGTTTTTCTCTCCAAAACGAACCTGCTCTGATACCAATTGAAATTTTGTAGATCTACGTGCTAGATATCCCAATCAATCACACACACATTCAAAACACCAGAACAATTAACAAGGAAACCCACACAAGGAAAATCTCAAAAACTTTTACTAAAAACACAAACATTGGTTACAAACTTAAACTCTCTATAGACCGAATCCTCGACTCTATACTTTGTTGACGTTTGCTCGAATTCTCAATTCACCAACTTCTTTAGCAAAAGCCCTTCGACTCCTCGAAGGCACAATACTGATTCCTCAATAGCTTTGCTGATTCCACAGCGTGCTAAATCCTCAGCAGTCACGAACCACAAACCTGAACTCCTTCAGATTGCAATCACACAAAGATTGTTGTAATTTGATGGAGAGAGGACTCCATTTTTTCTCGTGCAGACTTGTGAAAAAATTCTCTCTTCGTTGTTTCGTCTTCAATACGTCAATGCTTGCATATATACCAAAACTGGAACGTCTAATGTTTATTAGAGGCAAAATACATCTACCTCGCGGGATGGGCGCACCCGCGGCCTTCCTGCGTCCTTCCCGCGTCCTTCACGTGGCCTACCTGTGGTGTACATGCGATGAACCGCGTGATCAAAGCGTCGTTCCCGCACGGCTATTCTGCAAAATCCTGCTTTCGACTTTTTGCCTGCGTCCAACTGCAGACATCCCGCGATCATCCTGCATTTTTTAATTTTGCCATGCCGTTCTTTAACTAAGTCTAAACGTTACAAAACTCTGTTTTGACTAAGGATTTTCTAACTTGACAATTTTGTCCCTAACATAGTGATACTGATTTTATCTCTTATACTTTGATTATGGCTGAAACAATTAAGTTTCAAGAACCTGTAACATATCATAGAGCTGTTACTAATAATGAGTTAATACAATGGACTATTTTTATGAATGAAGGAATTGAGTCTCTTAAGAAGAATCAGACTTAGGAGCTCGTGAAATTGCCTAAGGACAAAAGGATTGCTAGGTGCAAATAGGTCTTCAAAAGAAAAAAAAAAAAAAAGGAAGAAGTTTAGGAACGGAAGATGTAAAGTACAAGGCACGCTTGTGGCATAAGGTTATAGTCGAAATGAATGTGTGGACTTCAATAAAGTATTTTCACCAGTTATGAAACATAACTCTATTCGTGTGTTGCTTACTCTGGTTGTTATGTTTAACTTAGAGCTTGAATAACTTAATGTCAAAGCAGTTTTCTTACATGGTGAGCTTGAAGAATAGGTTTACATGCATCAACAAAAATGGATCGTTGTTATAGGAAAGGAGGACCATATTTGCTTATTAAAGAAATCTTTGTATAGCCTGAAGCAATCACCTAGATAATGGTATAAGCAGTTTGATACATTCATGATTGAGCATGGTTATTCGGGAAGTAAGCATGATAGTTGTGTCTACTTCAAAAAACTCATAGATAGTTCATTCGTGTATTTGTTATTATCTGTTGATGACATACTTATTACTGCAAAGGACATGTCCGAGGTTATTAGGTTGAAAGCCCAACTCAGTAGTGAGTTTGAAATAAAAGATTTGGGTCTAGCAAAGAAGATTTTAGGTATAAAAATTCATAGGTATAGAAAAGTGGGAAAGTTATAGTCGTCATAGAAAAGTACATTGAGAAAGTACTTGAACTTTTTGGAATGCAAAACTTTAAACATATAAGTACTCCACTTGCCACCCATTTTAAGCTTCCAGTGGCTTTGTCACCACAGTCTGAAAAAGAAGAGATAGACATAACTCGTGTGCTATATGTTAGTGTAGTTGGAAGCTTCATGTATGCTATGGTATGCACTCGTCCGATATTTCATATGCAATAAGTGTTTTAAGCAAATATATGACCAATCCTGGTAAGGCTCATTGGCAAGTCATGAAAATGGATATTTCGATACTTAAGAGGCACTACAGATGTTGGTTTAGTATTTTATAGTAATGATGCAAGTAGTACTGGTATTGGATTCGTGGATTCAGATTATGCTGCCGATTTTGATAAGAGAAAATCTCTGTTAAGGTATGTTTTCACTTTTTCTAGTTTTGCCATTAGTTGGAAAGCAACATTACAGACTACAATTGTTTTATTCACTACGGAGACAGAATATATGTTAACAACTAAAGTACTAAAAGAAACTATTTGGTTAAAAGGCTTGTTTGGCAAATTATGTTTGAAACAGGATCATACTGCAGTATATTGTGATAGCCAAATTGTTATACATTTGACTAAAAATCAAATGTATCACAAGAGGACTAAGCACATTAATGTCAGATATTATTTTGCTCGAGAACTATATCTCAAAGGTATTTTGGAATTCGAAAGATTGGTACAGTGGATTATCTAGCTGATATATTGGCTAAGTCAGATCCTGTTTAGAAGTTTAAGCATTGCTTGGACTTGATTGGTATTTATAGTACCTGGAAAGCCCTTTAGGGCAAAATGTAGAAGATAAGAGAAGGTTGTGACTCCCACACATAAGCTTGATGGGAGAATTGTTGAAATAGGCTAGCAATCCCATGCTGGGTAGAATTAAGACTTTGTCTCAACTTATCTTTTCTTTTGCCAGCTATACACTAACTAAATTTAATGCTTACAGAGTATAATCCTTTCTAGCCATTGGTTAGGTTGGTCAAATTTAGATTTGCTCAAGTATAAATACACAACTTTGGAGAATGGGGCTGTGTGCAGAGAGAAAAGAAAAAGAATAAAGAAGAGAAAAAAAAAAAATTCAATTTTGTGTAGAGAGGTGTGAGAGAAAATTTTATGTCTTTGTCTTTAAAAGTAAGATATATTTCAGATAATTTTTGTCTCAATTTTGGTATCAAAATATTTTTTGTTTTATTCTCACATTTTATATTATTCTTTTGTTATAATAAATACTTCTTCTATCTTCGTCCATGGACGTAAACATTATGTCGAACCACATAATTCATTTTCCTTTTGTGTTATAATTATTCTTCATTTTTTGTCTATAATTATTTTTTATATTTCGTTATCATAATAATCTTAACTTGTTACAATAGACATGTATATATAAATGTGTTCGGTAGCAAAAATTACGACTGAGCGTGCTCACCACGTTCGCTGAAAGTGAATGAATTCCAATCGCAAAACAAAGCAAGTCAGAAGGATGGAACAGGGAGGGTCCCCGACCACAACTTCTCTGATACTTTAGTCAGTCGATACTCTAAGAAATGGAAAAGAAAAATAGTGAATTCCGTAAGTAATAGTGAGCGTACCTGAATTTGTGATTAAGTGTTGTATTTATAGTACGAAATATGTAAATAAAATAATCTTATTCTCAAAAAGGGTAATCATTCTTTCCCAATTTGACTGCTTGGTACAAATACTCATTTCCTTTTTATTTAATACCAGTCATGTAGTATTAAATAATGGGAAGATGGTAATAGACTTTGGAGGCTTATTCAGACAAGTGACGTGTTCAAATGTCACATCACTGTGTCACGTGTATAAGAAATAAGCGATGAGGCAAAGATTTCTTCCTGTAAATGAACTAGAACCTTATAAATGAACGAAATTTATTATTAGATGCCATATTTATGTGTGGGACCTAACACTTTTGGTCGAAAAGATGTTATGTTCTTTTTTCTTTGGCTCAATAATTTTCATTTTGAAAAACTAACACTTATCTATTTTAGATGAATGTCACGTGTTACAGGATTTTTTTGCAGCAACCAAATGTATGTGTCGCACACTGATATTTATCTGCTGAGCAACCGTCTTCATCTTTTTGGTTCAAAGATAAGCTCAGATAAAATCGAATTGAAGCAACATACATCAAGAATTTTTTGAGAGTCGTCAGGATATGTATGATGTGTCATGACGCCACCGGTCTCACTTTGCTGTTAGAACTCTTAGTTACGAGCATCGTTTTAAAAATCGGACCAGATCGGCCGGTTCGACCGGTCTAATTCACTGCTTAAACCCATTTGATTTTTGAACCGGCCGAAAACCGTTGAACCGACGCTGTGAGTGAGACTCAAACCTACAACCATTTACTTAAAAGTCAAGCACTTTATCCATTATGCTATGGGCACTTTTGTTAACTTTTTTTTTTTTTTTACTTTATTGTGACCGGTTATTTTTTTTTTTAAGGTAAGTGAAACAAAATTATACGCATGTCAATGAGATTCGAACCTACAACCATTTACTTAAAAGTCAAGCCTTTTATTAATTAAGTCATGGGAACTTTTGTTAACCCTTTTTTTTTTTTTCATTTAGTTTTAATATAAATGGACTATTATCTAACGCTTCACTTTTCAGTTTTTGTTTTTTGTTTTTTTAAATTTTTATTTAATATTCAAATGAACAAACTAATATACGTCAATCTAAAATCGAATTTGAGTCTATATAATGTATTAAATTTGAGTGATTTTATTTTAAAACACCGTTTATTGACACTTTTTATTAGTAAAATAAAACAAAATAGAAAAATATGTGAAAGATATAAGTTTTTAAATTTTTTATGTAATTCTAACATATTTTTATATTTTATTTATATATTTAAATATATTTATGATGTCACGGTTCAACTCCAGTTTAATTCTGGTTGAACCGCCAGTTGAACCATTAACCCGTGACCCAATTCCTTTTTCGGTTCAATAAACGGTGTAATTTTTAAAATATTGGCCTAAAATTTGAAAGTAACTTTAAAGCTCTCTTGTCCGCTCCAATGACCCATCCGATACATAATGGGTCGGTTACACCCATAATGCTGAAAAAAAGTAGCACTTGAGTTTTGGGTAGTGTTTGTCGGGAAAATATTTAAAAAAAAAAGTACTAAATATATTTTGAAACTAAAGTATTTAAAAAATATAATATAAGTTAAAAAATAATATTTAATTAAAATATTAAACAATAAAATGCAAAATATACTTTTAGACAAAAATATTTAAAATATAAAATTAATATAAGCTAAGAAAAACCCCTTGGAATTAGTTCGACTAACTCGTGAGTGTGCTTTCCAAAAAAATTTTATGAGTTCAATTCTTGATTCAAGTAAATATGTGTGGTGGTAAATTACATCTTTCCGGTAATATGTGACATGCAAACAATTTGTTTAAGATCATATAATTTTGAATAGTAGCACGATTTGGGAGAAAAATATTATTTTAATGTTATTTAATTTTTTTACCAAAATTTAATTTTATTTTTTCTTCGATAATTTTTAGGCATGTTATTCACGTGTATAAAAATAAATTACAACAAGATAAAAAAAAATTCACATAGTAAAAAACGTTATTTTTTGGAAAAAAATTATACATATATGAATCTTTTATGAAAAATGATAAATGCATTTATCCATTACGCTCCCCTACTCTTGATTATTTTTTCTCATTAAAATTATTATTGAGTGGAGGTAGTTAATGAAAAAGTATAAATATTCCATCTATCTTTTAGTTGGATATATTTGTTTTTGTAATTCTTTTATGAATGTAAATAACATGTCTAAAATATATACAACAAAACAAAAAACTTAAATTTTAATTGCCACTAGGTTACCTTTTCTTCACCAAATATTATTGGTCAGAAAATAATTACTTTTCCTAGTCAACCGATCCTTAAAAACTTAAAAAATAAAATAATAACATAATTATTGCATTTTCAGACGAAGTCCACACTGAAAAATTTACTATAGAAAACATTATTAAGACCAAGATAAGACATTTGAAAATTCAAGGTGACTAATGTTTAAAATCAAATAATAATAATAGCAGGAGCAACAACAGGTTATGTTGAAAATCATAGTGCTATTAAACAATTTCATAGGAATTATACATTTATACTAATATAACCCAAAAACCAGGGATAGTGGTGAAGTCAAATTTTATTGAAATTAATTTTTGGTGAAGTTTATTCAACGGAAATAAATTTGTAAAATAAATTAATTTCAAATTTAAAAAAAAATAGTTAGCACCAAACAAATCAATTATAAAGGAAATAAAAAGGGATAGTGGTGAAACCAAAATTTAGTAAGTTAATTTTTGATAAGTTTAGCGGGATAAATTTGTAAAAAAATATAAATTCAAATTTGAAAAAAAATGATTAGCATAAAAAAAAAACTTGCTTCTGATAAACTCTTTTCTACTGACATTAATTTCTTAGTACACACTCTCCCACTTTTATTTTTATTTTTTTATTCTTTTTATTTTGTCTTTAAATATACTATTTCTCATTTTTATTTATATAAAACATAGACTCTCTTACTTTCCATTTTATTTTTGCATTCAACTTTTAATCTTCCTTTAAATGAATTATATATATATATATTACGTGCATAAACTAGAAATTTTCAAGAGCTGAGGAATTTCTTTAAACTTTGAGAGAGATGAAAAAAAAAAACATATCTTAGTAAAGATAAATTTAATAAGATTTTAAAGAGATATAATTTGAGAGAAAAAGAAAAAGAAAAATGAATAATCAATTTTTTTTTAGGTAAGAGTATTATAATTTTTTAAAAGTTTCCATCAACATATTTTAAAAGAGATAAAAAAAAAACACTTTAATAAATAGATATAGTTTAGAATTTTGATAGCAAAAGTCCTAGCTATGTTATAAGTATTACAAATAAAATCGAATTTGTTAGATTTTTTATATTAATGAATTTATGTAGAAGATATATCAGAATCTTAATAAATTTATAATAAAGAAAAATTTTATATATTTTTTTTAATAAAACAAATTATTTTTTCCACGTATTACATGCATGCCTACTACTAGTAAAATATAAAGGCAATTTCGCCGACGGTTTTTTTTTTTTTTTTTATAAATTTCTCCATTGAATTTCAAAAGTGAGTTTCAATATCAGAGTGAGATGAAAGAAAGTAAAAGAAAAATGCTAACGACGATGATGGATTAGTAAATCAATTTTAAGAGGCTTTTACATTCAGGAAGCATATGGTTTTACTGTTTATATACTATTATATGCATGGACTACAAAATCCTTATAATAGATATATATATATGTATATGCATATGAAGAAGCAGATAACAAGATTAAATGAATTAACACAAGAAGCAAGTACTAAAATGAATGTTGTGATCACTTAATAAGTGGAAATTAATCTCTCGAGTGTCAATAGTTGTCACCATATATTGTGTTTCGAAATTGTTCTCTATGGGAACTTTCCTTTTTTTTTTTTTTTTTTTTTCCGAGAAACAGTGATTCTTTGGCTGCATATGTAAAAAGAAATTATAATGGAAGAGTTAGAGATCTATACTTACCATGCAGCGGGTATGTTGCCGGGGCTTTTTTAAACAAATTTCACTCTTCTGGTATGGGTGTGGCCTGAAAGATGTAAATCTAGATTGCACTCAAACTTTAGATTATATATCACCTGCCCATGAGCTTGTGCAAAGAATGAGTACTTATTGAGCAAAGAATGAATACTTGTACTACGTATCTCTTCCTTCCTTTATCTCGAAAATTTATTAGATGCCCTCGAAGCATATGCTTTAGACCATTGGAATTGTGTAATGTGAGCGCATTTGAGTGCCACCCACTAATATGTGCTCACATAGCATAATCCTAACAGCCCAGAAGAGGTGCTCTATAAGAGCACAAAATAACTTCTTATCGACCTTTACCTTTCCGCCAATAATTAGAAATGTCTGAAAAACTTCAATAACTTTTCTATCTCTTGCAAGTAACATAATTGCAGTGCAATGCACAGATTGAATTCATTAGTCTTCCGTAGTCTATGTTTTTAATTCCAAACCGTGTCCAGTACCACTATATGTTTGTTTTGGTGGTGACAAAAAGTAAATTTTATTAGGATAATTTTTATCTTTTATTACACTAATTTAGATAAGAGGGTAATAATTACTGTAAAGACCCAAATGTTTTTAATATTAAATTTTAAAATTTATGATTTTATTAAAATTTCATTTGAATTTTATTTAAAAGTATAAATTTTGTTTAAATTAATTATGCTAGGTGCACATTAAGGTCCAGATATTTGTTGTATTTACATATGTGCATATATATACTTATATTTTCAATTGGTAGAGAATGAGAAAAGAGTTAATGTTTGTGTCACGCCCCGGATTCGAGAACCTGAGGTGTGAGTAATAAACATGCACAATATGAATAACCTGGGCATTATATCAGAGCATACACAATGATCACGCATTGGGACCCATCAAATATATCAATCTAATATATGGGAGAACCATGCACAGCTATACAAATGGTGTCAAAACGTCCAATTCTTCTTTCACAAATAATGTAAATGTATATCAACGGGCCTTAAGGCCATTACAGTTTCAAAATCAAAACTATTCAACAACTGTCTTTACAACGTTTTTCTTTCCACACATTTCATTTACAACACATCAAAAGTATGTAAGACAGGAGCCATGCCCAATATATCTTCTATCCTTTCCTCTGGTTTCAGCTAATTCTCCTGGGTGGGTCCTGCATTGGCATCTGTAGGGACGTGAAAATTCTTCGAATCACCAAAATTAATCAACCAATCCACACAATATAAATAAAATATGAAGGTACCAAGAATTAACGAGGAAAACCCTATCCAAGGAAAAATCTCAAAATAGTTTCTACTATACAATTAGGTTACAAGTACCCACTCGAAATCTTTACGACTCATCGCATGACTTCTTTCAAGCACTTGCTCAAATCCACGATATACCTAGACCAAGTGGAAACCCACTTTCTAACTCCTTGAAAGTAAACGAACTCAACAAAGAATAAAGAAAACAAGAGAAAGACCTATGCGCTCACAAATAAAAATTCTCTCTCTCGTAAGACTCTATAATATGCCCTCCCAAATATATTCTTCATTAAGGCTGGGTACATATATATAGAGTTATAAAGGTTGCCTAATCTGACAAAATAGGAAACTAAATTTATTCGAAAGATATAGAGGTCGAATCCTCGCGCTTCCATCCTGCTCCCTGCGGACCTTACTGGAATTCACGTTTAAGTGTATATCCAAGGTGGCGCATCCGTGCGCATCCAGCGTGCTCCCAGCATCTATGTGGCGCAGCTGTGTGCTCCTCGCGCCCTGCCTGCGAGGTTCTCTGGATTTTTTCACGTGTGCTACTTATTTTCTACATCAATTAAAATTCCACTTTGACTTGAATTTGGAAACTTGTTGATCTCTTTTGACTGATTCTCAAATTTATCTTTTCACATCCATCTTGGCACTATTTGATTTGGAAACTTCACTTGATTCAGAATTCTTTATTAATTGGAAACTTGATCAATTAAGAAACTCTTTCAAATCTGAATTCTTTTTAGCAATTCTTTTTTAACTTAAGATTGCATATGGAGTTTATACAAGTATACTGAGTAAACCTCTAACATACCACCAAAACATTTATTAATTTTCTAAGTTCATAGAACCAATATAACCACGAAAAATTTAGATTTCTAACCAGGCATAAAAATGAAGTGTTTTTGGTTCACTTACACACCATAATACCAAGTTTAAGTAACCAAAACATCACCAAATTTATCCACATCCCTTAGGGTCCTTTCCTATACTTTTAAATGAAGTTTCTAAGCATAATTTAAGGTTCAAAAACCTATTAAAACCTGAAAGTTCTAGCACTTAAGCAAGTCACCAAATTTGATGAAATTCTAGATTTCTAGTTACCAAAGTACTAGATTTTTACATGGAAACTTTACCACGCATTAAGGAACCAAATTTAGTTAAAATCTGGGGTTTCTAAGTCACAAAAACTCTGATTTTCAGTGTTCAAAACCTGAGAAATCTAGCCCCTAATCATGCCACGAAATTTAGTGCAATCCTAAGATTTTAAGGCACCAAAAGACTAGTTTTTATATGATTCTTTAAGTACAAATTAGAGGATCACATTTAATTAAAATCTAGGGTTTCTAGACTATAAAACCACTGATTTTAAGTGTCAAAAACCTGAGAAATGCAGCCATCACTTAGGTTAGGGTTTTAGCCATTTCAAGTGCTCATTAACACAAACCTTGCAAGTATTCTTCTACTTCATAAATTTTACCAAATGTTCTAATTTCATCCTCATATATATAACATCCATAAAACACATATATACATATATTAAGTGGAGTAGGATATCCCTACCTCAATATTTAGCCAAAATCTTCAAGAATTTCAAGGAAGAAGTGTGTTACTTCTAGGCTTCCAAACTTGACAATTTCAATCCCTTTCTTTAATCATCTTCTTCCTTTATTTAATTTACCAACAAAAATTCCTAAAGAAGACCATTTTCTTTTAATTTCTCATTTCCAAGATTTCATCTAATTCCCCTCTAAGATTAATTTAAAACAATTGGAAGATGGCTTATCACTTTTTAGTTTAAATTCCTCTTCCTTGGTAGCCTTCCTCTTCTTCCTCTTCTTCTCCTTTCTCTTCTGTTCTTCTTCTTTCTTTTCTTTTCTTTTCTTTCTTTCTTCTCTTCTTTTCTTTTTTCTCATATTTTTCTCTTCAATTTCTCCTTTCTTTCTAGTCTTGGCCGAATGGTTTATGTCTTTATGGTCTTTAACTGGTTTGGCCAAATGGCCTTAAATACCATCCAGGTATGGCTTTGGTCTTTCACCTACCAAGTCAATGCATAAGCCAATGGAATTAATTCACTTGGTCTTTATTTAATTAATACAATTACACCTAAGCCCCTTCTAATTAAATAAGTGGGCCCACTAATTAAATTCATCTTAGACACATAATATACTTAAGGACAATTCTAGAATGAACATGGAAGACCCCATTCGGCCAAGCCTTTCCTCTCAACGGACTTAGGCCTTTGTTCTCCTCCGTTGGCTAGCCAAACTTCTCCAAGTCATCACTTCTTTGTCTTCTATTGGTGCATGGAAGATTAGTCAAAATTACATACTTTGACTAGGTCAAAATTGAGGCTATTTCTTCCATCTAATCAAAATTTCACACTTTTTCTTCCATCTACTAATTTGGACTTTCTTTCTCATTCTTGGCCCACTATTCCATGAAATTTGTCTTCTTCCACCAAAATTCAAATTACCATTTTGCCCTTAGAATATAAAGAAATTCACTTCACAATTTAACTAGGTTCCTATCACTTAAAATTCTCTACACTTATAATTTTTCTTCTAATTACTTAAACTAATTTAGGCAATTAGGGATTTAAATTTACTAACCTCAAACCAACGTTAATTTAATATATTTTAAGTTCTTATTATACTCTTATATCACCTTCTTTAA